>JACM01025128.1:0-22850 GCA_000787095.1 Periophthalmodon schlosseri | reverse complement strand
TGAGAGGAGATTTAAAGAAGCAATTTTTGCTGGGAAAGACAGTCCTTCCTTGAACAGGAATGGGTGCGTTAGACATCATCTATCCCCTATCTATAACTCCATCCTCAGACCCAAAGCAAAACAATGAAAACAGAGAACAATAGGGCTAGCCAGGATGCTAATAGGTATGAAATCACTCATTAGGGGCTTGAGTGACTATGCTAAGTAGGACTTAGGCACAGAGCACACTTAGGGTAGCGTCATAGACCTAGCCTACAGTACAAACAGAAAGTGTAAACAATAGGTGTTTGAGTTTCAAGAGCACACTTAGGGTAGCGTCATAGACCTAGCCTACAGTACAAACAGAAAGTGTAAACAATAGGTGTTTTGAGTTTCAATGTAGTCCTCCCTTCAGATAGATAGAAGGCAGTGTCCACCAGTAATCTGACCAGAACTGAAGAAGTGGCTTGGATGACATCACAAGGTGGAACAGAGTGTTTTCTGTTTGAGAGAAGAACTAATGAAATTTGACACACACACCTTTTATGTGACCTTGAGCAAAAAAGTCTGTGGAGACCACACCCTAACACTGATGTGAAGGCGTCCATTTTGAATCAAAATATACAGATATCTAATATCTAGACCTTGTACTTTAACAAACTTGTCCTAGGGTTTTGATTCGACAGACTCCAAACTGAGGCAGCATCATCAGGACATATCCAGAATCAAAAGTTGTTAAAAGACTTTACATATGTCCCAGGGTGTGGTCATAACGAGCTCTTAACAAAGTGGCAATATAAAAATTCCTGTAACTTTTGCAAACGTCGTCGGATTCAGACAAACCCAGTGTAGCGTCTGTGTATTTTAATGAGCTGGACAAAATGATGTGTGGATTAAAATTCTATCTTGTGGCTCTCCAGCGTCCCCGGCAAAGTTACAGTGGGCAGTAAACATTTATCTCCAACATGACACTGGAAATATTGAATCACACGTTAAGCTGAGGTTGATATGCAGCCCTCCCACTGTGGCGTGCCCTTCCGCGGTCGCAAGGGTTACAAGAGCCCTTTATCACTGCTTGCAGTTTTAATTAATACTAATAATATACTAATAAGCTTCTACACTTACTTGATAAATAAAATACAAGAGTGTTGCTGCACAATTATGCTAAACTTTATGCTAAGCATCAAAGTGTTAAGTAAACTAAGACTCAACCACAGTTTTCATGTTTTAAAGACCAGACCACGATAATTTCTCAACTTTGTCTGCTTCGTCTTAGCTAAAGGAAAATGAGAATACAATATTTGCTGATAAGTTGGAAGCTAAAATACAGTTATTACGATGCATTAAAGGGCCTGTATTATGCAGTTTTCTGAATGTTCTAATGTTGTTTCCTCATCATAAACAGACCTGGAGTTGTGTTTTGTTTCATTCACACATGTTTAACACACAAAACCTGCATATTTAGACTGAGTTCTTCTCTCAAACTGAAAACACTCTGTTCCACCTAGTGATGTCATTTGGTAATACAGGAAGTGCTCCACTGCGTTTTTAAACTCCATACACCTTCAATAGAATCATTTGGATCATTTCAGCCCTGGAATTGCCTGTCTCAATTGAACTAAAAGGAGCTGTTAACTTGGAAACTACCACTACATGACAACACAAGGTGAAACAGAGCATTTTGAGCTTTTGACATTTAGAAAGACTAATAAACCAGGGTTACTCAAACATGTGTGAATGAAACAAAACACTCCAGGTATGTTTTTGAGGCATTATAACATGGCTAAAAGCTCACGAGTCCATTTCGTGTAATATAGTACCTATACTCTTTTATGGTTGTTTTTTTTTTATTTTTATTCACCATCTAGCATTAAATAGTGCAAAACATAATATCTGGTGTATGGAGTTTAAAAACACTGTATTACCTGTATTACCACATGACATCACAAGGTGGAACAGAGTGTTTTCTGTTTGAGAGAAGAACTCGGCATAAATATGCAGGATTTGTGTGTTAAACATGTGTGAATGAAACAAAACACAACTCCAGGTATGTTTTTGATGAGGAAACAACATTATAACAGAGATCAGAAAATAGTGTAATATGGGCCCTTTAAGATCTCACAAGGTACATTTCAATTAAAACCTCAATCTAACAAAAATGTTCATTATAGTGACTAATCATGTGAGGTTGTAATAGTAGCGTGAATGACTTGAACAAACTGTCTGACAGGCAGATGAGCTCTCAAACCAGCAGCACATCACATGCTTCCTCCTTGGAGTGAAATCATCGCTGTCAATATTTGCAATGGTAATACCCCTGTAAATATGTAATAGTGTTTGTGGGGACTGGAGTGAACTAGAGCAGGAGATTGGTTTACTCAAAACACCTCTGTCTTTTTCACCACCATGATGCAGGTTGTTGAAGAAAACAAAAAGTGGTGAAGAGGGCCTTTATTGCAAGTAAACAATGAGGCGCTGATAAAGGCCATTTATATGTGAGATCCTGTCTTTGCAGGCAGCAGTGCAAGAAGTGATCGCACTTTTAAACTATGTGTCATTATTCTCAAGTCAATGGAACAGGAAAGTGGCAGAGGACAATCTTCACACTAGTGCACTTTGTGCATTGTTTATTAATGATCAGTGTCCTTTTGCCTGAAGGGCAGCATTCCACGTCGTTCCAGTTTCACACACAAAGGCAAAAACTATGTGCTATGTCTAGATATGACCGTGTCAGCAAATATAAGTGGGATGGGAGCTCATTTAGAATACAATGATCTTATTGAGACTTCATGTCTGGGGGTTTAAATTGTATGTCTTCTATGCACAATATTGACTGATAGAACTTGTACAGTGTCTTTGTTGATGTCTGTCTTGTTGGCTGGCCAGAACACACCTCTATGCCTAAGTTTGGACCACAGTTTGCATATGTTTTTTTTTTGGGGGGGAGTATCTCCTCAATGTATAGCACAACAGGTGCCTAGTAGCACAAGCTCTTTGAGCACAAGTGCTCAAAGAGCTTGTGCATTGTATCTATATTATGATGCCATTGCCTGGGACTGTCTACTGTATGGTGCATACATTTACCATGGCACACTTTTATTCATGTTAAATGTATATGTTTGACTGTTGCCATAGTTTTATTCCCAAAAGAGATAATTACCTTTAAGTTTTCCACTGTATTCCGTCTTGTCTGATTGACTCCTCCTCACCAGCGTCGACCAGGTTGATGTCACTTTTGTCATCAGTTACAATAGTCTGTCTTTGCTCTCTCCAAGTAACGTAAAAACACCGGACGGTTCCTCCTTTTGATAATTCTGTCTTTTTCTTTCTCTTTTTCGCAGCCAGTCTCTTCTGTCCTGAACTCAAATCCAGTCGAAGGGGAAGAGAGAGCAGAGAGAGAACAGAAGTCTGGGAAGTACAACAGGTGTATGGTGGTCCGCCCCCTGTCTATAGCTGTCAGAGACAGAGCGGTGGACCTGCCTCCTCACAGGTATATTCCCTTTGGACCAGTGTTTTTAAAGGCTGAGAGAGACTGTATGGTAGACGTGCCAGCTAAGCCAATTAATGCCTTGAATTATTGTGCCTTATTTTCTACTGTTTTACAAATGGAGTAACCAAAATTTTGGATTAGATGTCAAGCTTAATTTAGCAGTCTAGTGTTCTACATTTAAAAATAGCTATTAATGTTGTCATTGGATCACATAATTATATTATATAAAATTTAAATGTCAGGCAAATAAATCTATAAGAACATTGGTTCCTTAAGAGGACATTTGATTGTGTTTACATTGCCACCAAAGCATAGTCTATAGTGCACACATTTATTGATTTAATGTGTAATTTTGGTGGCCTCTAGTGGCAGTATTACAGATTGCAGTTGCATACTTGACACTTACAAGACGCAAATAGGGTAGGGTGACCAGATTTTCAAAATTCAAAACTGGGACACATCCAGGTAGTGATGGTTGGTATAAATAAAACTGTGAAAACATTGTGGGACTTCTGTTGATGCATTTTTTTTCCCTTATGCTCATTTTCAAGCACGGTTTTCTGTATTTTACCTAACAAATTACAATATATTCCACTCTTTATTGTTGGCGAGGACCAAATTGGTCAAAAATAGGGACCCTTGGGACATTTCTTGTATAAAACTGGGACAAATCAATGGTTTTGTATAAGTCCACTCAGACATGGAACACAGGGCTCAAAACTGGGACTGCCCTGGGTAAATGGGGACGTCTGGTCACCCTACAATAGGGCTATAACATTTTACAGTGGATCTAGTTGTGAATTCATTGCCAGTTTTGCAAATCTGTAGAATATGTGCAAGTCTTTTTTGTCCTTGAAAAAAATCCTTGACAGACAGAAAAAAATAAATATATGCCTTAAAATTACAAATCACATGAAATATTGGTGAACCCGTTTTTGTTTGATTTTTACTCCTCGTAAAATGGTTCAAAGTGAAATCAAAGATTCTGGGCAAATAAGGTCAAATGAGTGCTTTTAATAACCCGCCTTTATGGCTTTGCTGGTAGCTGTATGTGTCACTTGTTTGAACAGATTATCAACCTATATAAAGGAGACAGAAGTGTGTGTTCATCGTACAATGGAAACATATGGACTTTGATCTGACTTGTGATGTATTGTGCAGATTATCACCATATGCCTAAAAATCTATATTACCGACCCTTAAAAAAACAGACTTTCTTTTTCAATGCAATAGTTGTCACTCAGCCCAAAAGCATGGAACCAGTATCTTATTATCAGGGTATCAGTTAGCAAGGGGGAAAATAATATATTTTCCAGGCCTATTTTAAATCTGCCTTATATAGCCTACTGAGTTGAAACAGCTATCCTAGTCTACAACATGCAACAATTGTACAACATACAATTGTTTTATGTATCTACTGCAGTGGTGGAAGAAGTACTCAATTTTGTTACTTAAGTAAAAGTACAGATATTGGAGCAAAAAAAAAAAAAGCTCATGTAAAAGTGCCGTTTAAAAATATAGAGTAAACAGTCAAAGTATTTCGCGCAGATTTTGAGGTCTTAATGTAGTGATTTTGATACAGTGCTGAATTTTGAATCGATTTTTTCCCTATCTGTTTTACGTATATTTTTGTTTGCTCAAACTATGAACATGATAAAAAATAAACCCTCAGCCTTTTCAGCAGGTTTCAAACTATCATAAAAAATACTTTTACTTTTCTGTCCTGTTCAAAAATGTAGTGCAGTAGTATGTACAGATACCTGCTCTCAAATGTAGTGAAATAAAAGTAAAAAGTACTTTAAATGTCCTTAAGTAAAGTACTGATACCTAAAATTTGTACTTCAGTAGAATACTTTACTGCTTTTAATTTGTCACGTTCAACTGATCTATTGTAGATTATTTGATTGTGTGCATCACGCGCATAGATGTATATATAAATACAGTCTGTGTTCATGCGTGATAAATAATAAGATGAGAGATGTCTCCTTTAAACTAATGCATAGAATTTACCCTACTAATCAATTTATGCTAAAATATATCAAAACAATTGACCCTAACTGCACTTTTTGTGAAGAATTCCCCGAAACAATAAGTCTTTTGGAAATGCACTACTACAAAAACTTTTTGGAAAGACTGCTTAAAATTTATAAAAGACCATATTGACCCTAACTTTTTACAAAAAATTTAGCATATCATTTTTGGTGTACATGATAAGAATTTGGACTTAAATTTAAAAAAAAAAGTCAATTAATTTAATTATTATATTTGACAAATTTTATATTCACAAAAGTAAATTTTCTTGTACATCTGTGTTTCTTCCTGTTTTAATTAAGCAATTAGAATCCTACCTTTGTACTATTTCCAAAAGCTTAAACAAAAAAGCCATATTGACTCTTTAAGCTTTTCTTTTTTCTATGAATGCCTTCCCCCTGACATTCAATTTGTTATGTTATCATATGTGTTTTGCGTTTTGTCATTTTAACAAAGACAATTTAAAAAAAAAAAACAAAAAAAAACAAAACTCTATGTTCTCGCGAGAGCGACCTTATATAAATACAGTCTGTGTTCTCGCGAGAGGGACTTTATTGCGAAGGCTCGTGGCGGAAGTTACCTCTCCAGTTCCTCTGGTTCCTCTGGGTCCATGCTTTGGCCGTGCTACTGCTACGGCTGCTGCGCGATCACGGAAAGCGCGTGGTGCGGTGACGAATAGGAAACAGGAACCGGAGCCTATAATGAGACCGCTGCTGTGGCGCTGCTCGCTTGGCTATTTTCTGAAAACCTTACCCACGTTTCCAGCTTCTGGCCACAAACAGATCGCACAAGCAGCTGCCGTACACCAACTGTATTTACGACAAAACATGCATTATCTCACAGAAGAAAGAGGGCGCCCCAATGCACCCGACTACCGGATTTATTTTAGTAAGTTGTCATTATGAAACAAGCTTCTCTGGTATCTACATTTGTTATAAAGCTGTGAATTTAAATGCTTGTCCACCCCAAGTTAAGGTAGTTATGTGACCTTGAACACTACTACTACTACTACTGCTACTGCATGTGTACAGCATTGCAATTAGGCCTACTTCAAAAATAGATTGCATTTTAATAACATTGTTAGCAAGATGCTGCCATAGTTACATTGTGGCACTTCATGGGAGGTCATAGAAAGGACAGCTAATAATTAAACATTATGGATAATTCAAATAGAGTGGACTGTGATTGCTGTTGTCATAAATATCATAATGCATCTATTGTTGTAGAAACCCGAGAGGGGAAGTACATTTCTCCGTTCCATGACATCCCACTTTTTGCAGAAAAAGAATTGGTAAATTTTGTCAACATTACATACAATTTTTTACTTTGTAAAAAAAAATCAATAAAATGAGAATCTCCATTACTTGCAGGATAATGGTGTTCCAGCAAAGAGGACAAAGAAGAGTGCCTCTGAGGTAGGCCAGCTCCTCACATTTAGATGACCTGTCAGTATATTCATGGAAGATGGGACAATGACCTCTCTATCTTTAGGTGCTTTATAACATGGTTGTGGAAGTACCTCGATGGTCAAATGCCAAAATGGAGGTAACAATAAATCCAAATGTTTCAATGTTTTTGTAGGCCATTGTGTTTTTTATTACTAATAAAACTAACTTTTTTCAGATTGCTACAAAGGAACCGCTAAATCCAATCAAACAGGATATAAAGAAAGGAAAGCTCAGATACGTGGCAAATATCTTTCCTCATAAAGGTTATATTTGGAACTATGGCGCTCTCCCACAGGTGTGACATGTATAAAATATTCACTCAATTATTGTATATAGGATATATTATGGATTATATTATTATGATGATTTTGTATTGCTCTTTAATTTTTGTCCAAGACGTGGGAGGATCCAAACCACACTGACAAAAATACAGAATGTTGTGGTGACAATGACCCCATAGATGTTTGTGATATAGGCTCTCCGGTGAGTCATGAGCTGTGTTTATACACAATAAAATACGAAGGCTTTGGTGTTGGGGGTGCTGTGAAAGGTTTGATTGATAGTTTGATTTAGTTTTTTTTTTTTTTCTTCAGGTGTGTCGTCCAGGTCAAGTGATTCAAGTCAAAGTGCTGGGGATCTTAGCCATGATAGATGAAGGTGAAACAGACTGGAAGGTCATTGCTATCAATGCTGAAGACCCAGATGCTCAAAACCTCAACTGTGGGTGTAATGTTGGTCAAATGTGATTATTTAAAGCCTTGGATTGTGGCACAAAGCTTGATTCAACACTGTAAAAAATATGTATTTTGTTAAATTCATTTTACTTTCTTGTGTATGCTACTGCAGCCATAGAAGATGTCCGCAGGAGCCGACCAGGTCACTTAGAAGCTACAATTGAATGGTTTAAGAAATATAAGGTTCCAGATGGGAAGCCTGAGAACAAATTTGGATTTAATGGGCAGTTTAAAGATAAGGTACTTGAATGTTATAACTTGTCCCAGGTGAAAAATATACATAATCACAAACTCTGTTTTGTAATACTTGTACTATTGTGTTTTCTAGGATTTTGCATTTGAGATCATTAAGTCCACCCATGAGCACTGGAGGGCACTAGTGCACAAGCAATCTGCTGCCGGGGACATTGATTGGTAGGCTACATAGAAGGCTTGTGAATCTGTGTTATTTAGATTTAGGAGTTAACTTTTTGTCCGTGTTTTAGTAAAAATGTGTCATGCTGTGACAGTCCTTTTAAATGCAATGATGAGAAAGCAAACGCTGTGGTCCAGTCGGTAAAAAAACTCTCCTACTCTCCAGTGATTACATATGTCCACTAACTTATCAACTTGACCTGCTTCATGATGTGTGTGTTCATAGGCACCTGCATTTGGTAGTGCACTTCCTGTGTCTCCAGATGGTAAGTTAATGCAATACATTGCTCTCCACTAATATAGGCATAGAAGTGAGCACTGAAGGCTGTATGAAGAGTTTTGGTTATTAAGAAATGGCTTTGGAGATGCAATGCAGTGAAAGCAATTTGTGCACCAACAAGATCAGAACTAGTCATGTGTAAAAACACCAGAGAGGGGGAATATCATTGGAAGGAGGAATTTATATACACTGTGTGTAACACATTCTTACCCTTATTTTGACTGTTACTTTTCTGTGCAGTGGACAAGTGGCATTTTGTCTAGAGGACCAAGAGCAAGTATAACCAACAGCACCAACGGTATCGTGATGGGTATCAGGTATTCATAATAAGAAAGTAAAGTGCCATATACTACACCTTTTCAAAACTCACTGAGCACACGAGTAAATATTTCTATTATTAAAAATGATCCAAAAATTAGCTGTGTTGCTGGATGGCATATTTGATTGATTGTGTTATGTAAACCACATACTATACTTTGTTTTACCTGCCTGATTTTGTGAACTGAATAATGCATTTTTTATTATTATTTTGGGGACAATAAAAGTCTTTAAGTTAAATTGTAGTCACTCATTTAAATGAAGAGGGTATTCATGTGATGGCAAGATAGTGACAAGAGATGTTGTTTCAAATAAATATACATTTTATTAAAAAAAAAAAAAAAAACACCCACATCTCAGCAATATCAGGAATGATATAATAAACAGCTTTCAAATAAACTGCATTCAGTACATTACAATACTTACAGTATATATACCCACGTTTAACTTCTTTTTGTAGCATACCAATTATCAGGGGAGCAAACAAAGCCTAATAATATGAGGCACAATGTTGCACGTAGTATAACTTTTAGTGTCTGACTGCACAAAGCCTGTATCAGTTGTATTAATTACTAGCTTAATCCTCAAAAGTCATTCAAGTAATGCTGAATCATTCAGAAACACTCTGAAGCATTTTCAAGTATGGCTATGCTTTTTACCCGCTCTGACTCTCATCCCCGTCCTGCTACTGTCGCTGGGTCCTGTACAATACCATTCAACATTACATCAATGTAGATTAGAAGAACACAACTGAAACATTTAAGAAAAACTAGTAACCACTACTGATTGACAGGTTACTAAAACCGTAAACATTATTATATACACAAACGTTATGGATAAGTGGGCATCATGACACCTTGCCTGTAGTAGTTGGTTAATCTTTTACCTAATAAACACAACCTACATCACCAACAAACTGTTGTTTTCCTGCTATACAAATTATTGGTATATACATGTTACATAATTTATTAACATTTACAATATGTTTAAATAAATTTTTTTTGTCATTCATTATTACATATTAAACTGAAAAATGAATCGAAGTGCTCTAAGAAAATGAATTGACAATTGGGTGAAGTGATTCTACAATGAAACATTGTTTTGCTACACATCACATTATTCACTCAAATATAAGGGGGGAAAACATACACTTAATTAGTGGTCATAAATAAATTTTGTTATTCACAGACACAAAAAATAGCCGCTTCAGAGTAATAGACCTAATTTCTTCTTAAGCCATTACTATAGTTTCCCTTTGTCAGCTCAGTGCATCACATTTTAATTCAAATTGTACTAGGCCTATCTAAAAATAGTAGCCTACGATTATATTTTTCATTGACTTTTCAATCAAAGACCTTATTTGGGATGCAATGCAAGTCCCTGAATGAGTAAAGAATGGATACAGGCTTTATGACAATGACCACACAATCAGAATAGAATTTCCCTGATTTCATCTTAAATGTTCTTTACTTTCTATTATATTATTAAGAAAGTAGCAAGAGAACTTTTTTTGCTTTTAGGGTTATCTAGATAAAAAAAAATAATAATAATAATAATAAAAAAAAAACTAAACAAAAGAAAAACAACAGGATTGGTGTTGTCCTATTGCCAAACAAGTTCTGAGGTATGTGAAAAGTTTGTACTGTACATTGTTTAAAAGCCTTCTCAGTGGCATTGTGTGTCCTATAGGGTAAGTAGCACCTTACAACATAAAACCTGCTGAAACCATAAAAAGCAATAAAAAGGCCATTGTTAACAACAGAACTATAACCATGATTCCAGAAAATGAAAATTAATTTACTGTACAAATCTCACATGTTTATCTTACACTTTACAATACAATATGTAGTCCCAACAGCACACCAGCTGCCCTCTGAATGACAACACTGAGCTTACCCTGTTTTATGTTACTCAGTATAAGCACTAAGCACCACAGACATAAAACTACATGTAATATTCACAATTCAGGTTTGTCTGATAATCCTGTCTAACATTTAAAACATTTCATTAAAAAAATCCTAGAAATGAAAATTAAAAAATGCACCATTCAAACGGCTCAATTAACAGTATAAATGTAGGAAAATGTTTTGTGTGAACCTCCTCACACATTTAATACCAAATTGTCATACAGGTTTTACAAAGTGCTTTGCTAAACACTGATTTAAATAATTATGATGCTCATCATTTCAAATGACAGTGTAACAGCATGATCAGTGTTGACAAGTTGAGTGCTGTAACCATAGTGTGAAGGCTTAAAAAGTCAAAGAAACAGCATGTAATTTAGCACCAAGAATGTGTACAAAAACAGTGTTGCATGTAAAGATTTTGAATTCCAAAAATAAAGCCAAAAGCAAAAATTGGTTTCCAGTAAAAATAGGTTTGTATGTATTATATCTCACCAAAAGCACCAAAGAGAGATTCTTGCAAATGTTGTCTGAGGAAATACATCCTTATCAGTCCATAAAGCTAAACAGGTCAAGATATAAAAAGTACATTTTCCTCCTATGCAACATACGGACTCTTGATAGTGGGTTTATGTTAGCACCTTTGTCTACACAAACTGTCTGTAAGGGCCAGTGACCTTGGTGAAGGCATAAGGAGATGTACTGACATATGTATTGGTTGTGCTGGATAAAGATCCTTCAAGCAGCGATTGGATGAAGCGCTTATAAGGAGGCTCCCCAGTTTCAGTTGCCTCCGAATGCTCACGTTTCGCTCCCTTTTTGCCGCTTTTGGAGGGTGTCACTTCACCACCATTTCGCTCTGCTTCTTCCTCCTTCTCACGAGCTTTTTCAGCCATTTTAGCTTCCCATAGAGCCAAACCATGCTTTGCCTCATTCAGGTTTTTATGCTGGTAGAATACCAAGGAGATGCGTGTTGGATGATTTCGGTCTGGGTTCTTAAGGGGTGTTGTAGCATGAAGCTCACGTTTAGCACACTCAATTAGTACAGAGCCATGACTGGGTGCAACTGCCACCCCTCCAATATCAGGGTCAAGGAAGTTGTGTTCATTGTCTGACCACACTTCTGGCTTTTGAGGTGTTGTTGGTGTCTGCGGCGTTCCAGGCTCTGGTTTGATTCCAGGTCCCATAGCGTTCCCATTTTGCAGAGCTGATGGTGCTGCCGGCATTTGGCACTCTGCACTTACCTGGCCAGGAAGCATATGTGGACTTGTCATTTCTGTTTTGACATGACTTAGCAATGGATCTTGACCTGGAGGTACAATTTGAGGGCTAGGCGTGAGGTATGGACTTGGGTATCCACAAAATTGATTGCCAAGACCTCCATGGGCTGAAGGTGGTCTTGGATGAGTGTCCATATAATGAGTATTGCTAGTTCCGTTGGGCGCATATGGAGTATAAGGTGATCTCATTGGATGAACAGGTCCCATGCCACAAGGGTTGTACCCATTGACTTGTAAACCTGGCTCACCATACCTTGGTGGATAGTTGTAGCGCTGAGAGACTCCATACTGCTGCTCTAAAGGGGATGATCTTTGCTGATACATATCCAGATGTGTTTGGTTTGAACCATAGAAAGGAGGGTAACCAACAGGCATGCTGCCATTGCGTTGATAACCCGGATATGGATGGCTGGACCCATTCATGTAAGAGCTTTGTAAATGGTGAGGTGAAGGGTAAGAGCTAGCTGATGTTGGAGGCTGTGGAGGATACATGTTGCCTGATTTGGAAGTGCTTGGACAAGACCCTGGATGATTAGGATACCTTGGAAAGTTAGTTGAATTAGCAGTGCCAGGATAAGGAGGAGGAATAGCCTGTGGAGGCTGCTGCTGTAGGTGATGTTGCTGGTAAGGAATATTGCCTGGATGGTGATGTGGCTGACCTGGATCCATGTGTGCTCCCATCGCTCCTGGAACAGGCCCTAATTTACACAGAAACAAAAATTACCCCTTTGCCAAAACTTACACAAATGTCATATTATCAAAAGTCATACCTGCTTTCAAAACAGTGCTCTCACTGTTTTCATTTTTAGTCTTAACATGGAGGGCTTTCTCAGCCTTTTCATTTTCCAGCATAGCATTCTTCTGAGCAGCTGCTTTCTTTGCTTCCAGCTTTTTCTGACGGCAGGACTTGGCGGGTTCTGCCAGCATGCGCACCTGGCGGCGGAAAGCACTGAGGATTTGGATGGCTCCGGACCTGACCTTCTCCTGCTGACCTTCCTCACTGCCAAACTCATCTGTTCTGGAAGGCTTGTAAAGAGGCAGAACATGGAGCTGCTCATCTTCCGGGATTTTTCCAATCTCCCGGTTATCCTCTCTGGTTAGTGTGCATACCTTCAAAGCAAGAGTGTGAAATGTACATGTACAATATTTATATGATTTTATTTAAATTATGTTACTTTGAAGAAACACTTACTACAGTGCTGCCACCTTGCATATTGTGAAGGTCTCTGTGGGCATGAGCACAAAAATCCATACAAGCAGTGACTCCAGAGAAGGGACGTCCTGCTTTGAGTCCGAGTCGGCAATCTGTTGCCCTGTGTTCGTGTTCAATCTGTTCAAGGATAATACACATGATTCATTTAAACGTGACTTCAAACATTTTAATATACATTTTTTTTATAAGGACTGTTTAATAGGGTTCATATGTTTTATGGAAGTTTTTGATGTTGGATTGGCAAACGGACAGCAGGGGGCAGAAAAATCATTGTATCAACTTTCTTTCCAAGTTCTACTACTTTGTAGTGCAAATATAACCATGAACAATTATTGATTGTGATCAGGCTACTACTGCTTATTTTGCTATTTTGAATAAATAGTAGTAGTATTTCTAATGCTTACCTGGTTACCATAAGCTTCTGGTGCCATAGTTTTATAGAGTGGAGCCAGTAACGTTGCCAGATTTTGAAAGTTATTCTCTAGCCTTTCTTCCTGTAAAGTAATATGAAGTATTTTTTCCCACAGTTAACAACAATGAATACATATTTTATGTATGTTTTTTTACTACATAATAATATAATACCTCTCTCACGTCATCCCCAAGTAGTTTGAATTTCCTTGGTATCTTGCTTCTTGCAAATTTGCAGCCATTGTAGTACATGCTCCAGGAACAGCCAAATGAGAAGGAGGCTCCACTGAATTCAGGATCAAAACCTTGGCATGCACAAGTTCTCCTGAAATAAAATGTTCAAATACAATATTATATGGTACAAATATTTCAGGGGTGTATTAAGTGAACTGCTGTTACTTACTCTTCATTAAGAGCACAGCGTCTTTGTGTGTGAGCACCATATTTGGTCAGTGTTTGACTTAGTTCACTGTAGAGAGAGTCAGCAAGACTCTGGGATATACCATCCCAGACCAGCAGTGCTACAATAATGCAGGCTGACTCACAGCTGTGACCATTCCGCTCGCGTACCAAAACTAATAACTTTTCTTCAGCACTTGATCTGCGGATCACCTGTGAATAGTACATCATAAGAATGCATGAATAGAGTTAGCATTCCACGTATCTGTTTTTTGTGTGATACTTTTTTACTACTAACCCATTTAGCTATGGGACAACCCTGTGTACTTTTTCCTTCTTTGCCGGTATAGATCACTTTTTCAATTCTAATTGCTCTGCCTGTTAGGCCAGACCTGGTGGAACAGGAGAAAAGTAATCCGAAGTTACTGTGTATTTGTGGTCAGTTTTAAAGATGTGTTTTACCTTTTCTCCATCAGCTCTCTGATTGCTTGGACACTGGGAGCTGAACCCAAGTGAGTGTAGTATGGACCTTCATCTTTCTCACTGATTTGTTCTAAAAACAAAGACGTATAATTAGACAATAGTATCATTTTAATGTATTGAATTGCAATGATTTATTTCTTGGTCATCGGATTTGAGGATGCAATAAAGTTAAATGTAGCTGGATGTCTGTATGGGAAAAGTGAGTGTAATTTGGCTGAAAATGTATTGAAATGTATTAAAAGAGCGCCTAAATGTTGACTGCAAAAATACTCACCGACACAGTGGCAGGATGCAATGTCATACTGTGTTTTGAGGGGTGTGTCAAGCAGATTCTTGATGGGTGTATCGAGTAGCTTCATAGGAGAATCCATAAAGCATTGTAAAAGGTGTTCTTTTTTGGGAGTTGAATCAGGGGGCCTTTTCAAAGCTAGTGCTGGGGTTGCCATCACTGTTTCTTCTGTTTTTAGATCTGTTTTTGTCGATAAAATTGTGACTGACCCTGAAGATTCAACCTTGACCTTATTTGAATTTATGACAATTGACTTTTTCTCAAACACTGGTGAGAGCTGATACTGTTTCAGACTTTGCTCCATGGAGGCCAGGATACTGCCCGGTTTCTTGCTTTGGTCACACAAGAACTCTTGGGGCTCTTGTTTGACTTGTGCCTCCCTTATTGGCACCTGCTCCTGGCTGGGACCAGGAAAATCATATATATCAGCATGTTCTTCCTTTATGGTTTTAATACCATATTTCAGATCACCAGGGCTCTGAGTGGGGTGTGGAGGACCGTGACGCTCCTGTTTTTGTAAGAGATGCATTCGCAGTGCCGCATGCTTCTGAAAATCTCCAGGAGCAAGAGGTAGTTGAGTGCATGATGTTCTCCTCTGCTGTTCACTTTTAGCCTGTACCTGTTGTGGTAAGTGCGGTTGGTTCTGTGTAGACGGAAGGGGATAGTCAACATGGTTAGTTGGTTGGCAGTGGTTGTTGGACTGCTGCTGTGGAAATTGTTTGAGGTTAGTGCTGCCTGAGTTGGGAGAATACAGATGTTGCCTACGTTTTTCATCAGCATAATTCGCATTTGGTTGGCAGGGTAGAGGTTGGTGGCCAGGTTGTGGTTGACTATGAGGTCTGTAGATGGGAGACTTCAGCTGTTGTCCATCATACTGTGGGGGTTGTGAAAGTGGCCGCTGAGGATGCAAGTACTGCTGTTCCCCTAAGGGCTCTGACTGCTGAATGTTTCCCTGGTAGATGCTCTCTGTTTTCTTTTGGTGAGGAGAACTCTGATCTGGGAGAGGTGTTTTAGATTGGGACTGCTGCCACTCAGTGGCAGTTTTGTGCTGGGTTGAAGTATAGTGTCCTTGTGCTAGAGGAGAGTCCTGCTGTGACAGCAAAACGTTTAACCCCTGACTGCTGTCTGCAAATGTACCATGAGGTTGGGCTCTTTGCACTGTTTTTTGAACCTGTGGACTGGATGTCCTCTGCTGAGACTCAGCACTGTGGTTCCTCCACAAACTATTCTCCTGTGAATGGGGTTGGGTGGCATTTATGTATTCATGCTGCAGAGACTTGCGCTCAGTCCATCTAGGTGATTGGGAATTCAACATGTTTGCTGCTTGCAGAGATGTGTTTTCAACCCTGTTGGCTAATCCAGTATGCATTGGGTGCTGCAGTGTCATACCATCAGTTGCACTGTTACCAGTATTTTGTTCATACCTCTGTGGTTGAACTTCATATTGTGGAACATTATGGTTAACAAAAGAGTTGTGGTTAGACCTCTGACTGACTCCCTGAAGGTCCACCTTTTCAGGATATCTTTCTGGGCCATTTGGCTGCTGCTTGAGAGCATTTACAGTATGTGTATTTTGGGCCAACTGACTTCTAGAGTAACCTGGAGGTTGATGCTGTCTTTGTGGATGCTGGTGTTGATTTTCTCCATAACTACTGGAGAAACCATTCATAACATAGCCAACAGGCATCTGGGATGATGCAGGCAATCCTGAGGTGAAGTTTCTATTAGCACCCTCACTTCTGTTTGCATCTGAACCATTGAAGGAATTTATCTGTGTTTTGGTTGTTTGCGGTGCAATTGATACATGCTCAGGAAAATACTGAGACAATGTTTTCTCTAAAAGATCTCCTGGAGTGCCTTCTATGGTAGATGGGGGTGATGTAGCACCATTTGAAATAATTTGCTTGTTTTTGACTAGACCAAATACATCTCCATTGGAAAAATTACAATTTCTTTTGTCCACATTCATTTGTGTCTGTGGGACATTGCACTGAAATTCTGCTGCTTTATTAAAGTCTGAAAAGCCGTCAGCTAAACGTGAAGGCTCCACCTTGAGTTTTTTAGACTGATGAACCAAAAATGACTGGTCGGGTGGTGCATGCTTCATCTCGCCATTTAGCATCTCTCCATTCATTTGGTGGGATGCAGGGTCCAACAATCCTGCCGCAGAAGCAGGACTAGAGCTTTCCCGATGCCTCTTCATAAAGTTGGTGACTGTGCTTGGAGTGTAACGATTCCAGTTTGTATCCTCGCCAGTATGCAGCGAAAGTCCCTCCAAAGACTGGCATCCATTCTGTTGTTTCTGGGGGAAGTTCGAAGAGGTGACAAATCTCAGAGTTTCTTCCGTCTCATGTCTGGCCTGTTCTGTTTCCATCTGGGCTGCTCACTGTCCATCCACGGGCCTGCCCTCGGTCCGCCCTACACAACACATCAAATTTAGTTAGTCATATGCACAAGTAGATTAGCCAGTATTTCACTTAATAAATAAATAAATTAAAGACCAACATGACATTTTGGGGACGCTGGCTTGTGAACTGTTTAACATCATTTTCAACACAATCTGACATCAATCTTTTTTTTTCTGCATTTACAGTATTTATTTCGAATTACTACAAGAATTGGCAAGTTGTTGATAATATTTTTGAATTTAATCGCTTTGGCTGAAACAAATGCATTCTAATGGTTCATTCTAACATTGATTTCAGGCAACTAAAATGGCTTTTAATGCATGTCACATCCACAGCATCTAACAAACGATGGCACTGTGAAGCAGAGAGCTTCAGCTTAATCTATCATAATAATGAACTGCTCTCTTGCAGAAATCTGATGTATAGGCATCCACTGAGCATCAGGAGTGGGTCACATTCAGCGTTGAATAGACAGGAAAAGATCTTGTTTAAGCCTATGGTTTTGAAATGTCTGTTTTATGTTTCTTTCATACATAACATTGGCTTATAAATATATTAACTTCTAAATCTGATACCGGAGTTGTATATTGTTATGTATAGTTCACTGTATTTGAAAGTTTGGATAAGATTTTAATGACATGATGTATGTTTTTGCACCTTAGTAAGAACCCATTTACAAGACAAATCTTATTTCAAAATCTGGCTATAATCAAAATCATTTAAAAATTACTTTGAAGCTTTTGAAGATAGCTTCGGTTACAATTTGAGTGCTATGGTCAAGTTCAGAAATAATATGCCAAACAAACTTTGAAAACATAATTGGAGCCAGACAGTCCGTGCACAAGATTTGCTGTTGATGTAAACCAAGTCCAGTCTGACTAAATCTGACCAATGTAAGTATGCTCCATCACTGGGTCTCACATTTGGAAACCATTAAAGTGCTTTGACTCTTCATAGACTTTTCATTTAAAAATAAATGTTATTCAGTATAGTGTACAGACTTCCTTTAACTACTGTTATCAAGTAAGAGTAATCCACCATAAAATGATTAGGACCATTATTATTACCATTAATTCAACTACACACAAAACAGCTATTGCCAAGTACCACTCTCTTCTGTTTGCTCAAACAGAAGAGAGTGCTTTATACAGTACATTGAGAGGAGAAAAATCAAACCTGAGGCAGTCTAGAGGCTATCCTTTTTCTACCTGGGCCTAATGAACGCTTGTCTGTGTCAATCATGCCTTAGGACATGAGCAGTCCCAAAGCCGAGATGTGATCGAAATCTGCCACTAACGAGCCATGTGCTGTCTGGGAAGATCCTGTCATCACAGCACAGAGCAGCCAGCTGCCACGAGCAGGTGGAACAGGACACGGCACCACAGTATAAAAGAGACACTCAGGTTGGTGAATGGCACAGTGAGACTGGCTCTTGTCTTTGTTAGTGCGTGGGTTTTTGAGTTGCGAAGTTCAATTTGAGGTCATGCATTTACATAGTCTGACAATGAAATGTACAACTATCAGTATATTATTTAAGCAAAAATATACTGTGGGCCAGTGTGTCAAGAGGGTGATCTACAGGTGCTCTGCTAGGATGTGACCAAAAGATATTTAAAAACAGAATACTATTGACTTGCCAATAATACCAAATAGATGTGTGTACAGCGGTCAAGTAGAGATCCGCAATGACCAGAAAACACCAGCTGGTGAGCTTAAAAACAAATGGGGCTATGTGGTAGAAAGTCATGCGACTAGAGTAACATGAGAATAAATATGGATACATAATATACAGCAAGATCTTACAAGTACATAATAAAAAAAAAACTTGGAACAGCAAAGATGATGAAGACACAAACTCACCCTGTCAGGTAACTGTTGGGCCCTATACCATTTCAGTATGGACTGAAAGAAGCTGAAGTCCAGAAACGTCTTAGTTTTGTTGTGTACACTTAAAGCAAGAATATGTAACTTTCTGGATATCACCTGTATGATTCCATGGAAATAGAAACTTAAATCATAGTTTGGAACATTGTTCATGGAGTTTTAAAGTTTTAAATAAATGGCAGTATTTATTTTCTGTAGGATTTATTTAAGTCATATTTATTTAGGTCAACAAGTAAATGCTCATTGCTATTGGCTTGATTGACTTCTTCAAACATGTGGCAGAACAAATGCTACTGTCAAACATGTGAAGTGCCATAGCGGGACGTATTCCACAATCAGCAGTGTAATCACAAGTGTCTTTATCATTATGTCAAAGATATTCAAATTCAAACATCTTATTTTGACACACGAGTTCAAAACGAGCCATGAGGGGTTTACACTGTGCTCTGTGACAAATGGCATTTAGTCTTTCATTGTTCAAACTACATCCTTAATAAACAGTGATGATACCTTGAGTGCTGTGGCTAATTTGGCATTGTCTTGTAAATATGTGCTGCGTATTAAAGTTTCTATATTACGCAAAATTGACTCTAGCGAGGTTTTAGCCATGTTATAATGTTGTTACCTCCGCAAAAACATACTTGGAGTTGTGTTTTGTTTCAGTCACACATGTCTGAATAGCCATTTATTATTAGTCTGTCTACATCTCCAAAGCTCAAAATCCTCCACCTTGTGATGTTATGAAGTGGTAGTTTTCAAGTTAACAGCTCAAGTTAACAGTTAACAGTAGAGATTGGCTATTCCAGGGCTTGAAATTATCCAAATGATTCTAGTGAAGATGTATGGAGTTTAAAAACACAGCGGCGCACTTCCTGTAATACCACATGACATCACAAGGTGGAACAGAGTGTTTTCTGTTTGAGAAAATAACTCTTAAATATGCAGGGTTTGTGTGTTAAACATGTGAATGAAACAAAACACAACTCCAGGTCTGTTTGTGATGAGGAAACAACATTATAACAGATCAGAAAATGACATACTTACATTTTATTTTGAGAACAATAATTTGGTTTTGTTTAAATATGTATGCAAAAACCGTGCTATTTGCCAAAGGAAATGTTGCATATCTAACTAATTATTTTAATGGCAACTATGTCTGCAAGCATTGTAGTACAAATAGTGTATTTTCACTGGCAAGTGTGTCTACTCCTTTGTTGTGTCTAGAGTCTAGCCTGCAAATCAGTTACAAAAATGTCGGGGGTGAACAGCAGTTAAGAAGCTTTTGAGTGCACTGGCTCCATTCCACGCAGGACACTCCGGGTTTTACTACACACACAGAGTAAAGCTGCTTGTCACAGTTGAATACACCCACACTGCCAACAAAAAATCTTTGCTAAACCAGAACAAAGCCCGGGAGCCCAGCTGAGTGCGTGCCCTCTAAGCATACAACTCTATAAACATGTGCCGCTTATGGCTGAGCTTGTGGGGACATATTAGCTGTTCTTTGTTACCAACAGGAAGGGTTATTTTTTGCTCCGGAAGTAGAGCACTAGACTAAAGCAGAGGCAGTGTTGGAGTGCCTGTAGTGTGTGTGTCTGCTGGACAACTCTTTGATCAGTGTAGCAGCTTAGACTGACATAGCTCCACTGTTAAAAGTTTTGGAACCATTTTAATACACTTGGGCTTTTCCCTACAGGAACTGCTTTTGTTTCTGTGTGCGTTTCGTTTGTGTTCATCTCCCTGTAATTACACTGAATGTTGTGAAGTGTGCCATTCATCCACTTCCTCCCAATGTGGGGCTGATAAGTGCTGTTATTGTAGAAGTCCTTACGGCCCAAGCCTGTAGTTGTAAGGCTATATACCTATGTATTTCTACTTTAGGGCTCAAGGCCTGAGGGCAGAATTGTGCTCTTTGTTCTTCACTTTAACTTGTTGAAGAAAGAATACTATTTCATTTCTTTTTATCTTTATTAAGTCTGGAAACATAGCTATGGTAATACCAACAGTAACTAGTAATCTTTTGATTTATCCATTGCAAAACAGGCATTGGTGATTTGGCTTTTTTTTTTACTCCAGATGCTCTTTGCAAACAGTAAGAATAGTAAGCAATTTGTCTTGCCCAGGGGCACAACAGCCATATGCTCATGCCATGTGTACTGTGCGCTTAGACAATAGTAAACTGGCATGCAGTTGGTAACAATAAAACCAATGGATAAATGCTTCTCTTTCTGTAAGTGTTTGTTGGGTACGCTGTACAGTTTTTGTTTTTTGCGGCGAGCTCCAGTGAAATATGAACACAGCCATAGTAGACAGGGTTTATTTGGCATGACCTGGCAGCCACATGCGACATTCAGCACCGATGACAGCTGCTGGTAGACTGGCTCTTTAGGTCCAGACCAATTCAGCCAATAGCCTTGTAAATCACACTCCCACTCACCCGCCACACCACCACTGCATGGAACAGTCCCTAGAATACAAAACATCTCAAGTGAACATTTCCTTTCTATTTTGACTTCTTTCACTGCTTCAAGGATCGTAAATTCTCAAAACCTAACAAACTAAAAGTTGCCTACAGACCTATTTAAGATTGTACATTGAAGTAACAGATGAAATCCCATCCTTAGTAACACCAGTAAGGAGGGCAAATGACTGGCATTCTACACCGCTCAAGTGGCTGCTGTAAATATGACGCTAGACCTGCTGCTTCACAAACTCCCTGACCCGGACCTACGTTTCACAACTGCATTCCAGCCAGCACTGTAAGCAACATGTAGACTGTTGAGACCCAACTCAATTCTGAAATTTTCTAAATACAAGGCAGAATATTTAAACTTCAGATAAGCACTGGTTACTTAATCACTGGTTCCAATATTACCCTATTTTTTTAAAATCTATGTTATAATGTTGTTTCCTCATCAAAACCATACCTGGACTTGTGTTTTGTTTCATTCACACATGCTTAACACACAAATCCTGCATTTTTAGAATTATTTTCTGAAAGTGAAAACACTCTGTTCCACCTTGTGATGTCATGTGGTAACACAGGAAATGCTTCACTGTGTTTTTGAACTCCATATAACTTCATTAGAATCACTGGATAACTTCAGCCCTGGAATTGTTGATTTCTGCTGAACTAAAGGTAAAAGGTAGTTGTTAACTTAAAAACAATACAGACAACTCCAGGTATGTTTTTGAGGAGGTAACAATATTCTAACATGGCTTAAAGCTCACAAGAGTCCATTTTGCACAATATAGGACCTTTAAACAATGCAATTATTTAAGTATGTGGACATGTAAGCAACCTGTCTCCAAATGAGCAATTTTGATATCACAATAATTAAAACACTTTTTTAGTGCGTAGAATGCAATTTTCAACACAAAATAATACCAGTTACTTTAATTTAACTGTGTTTCTTAAACTAGTTTTAGTTTTAAACTAGTATTTTTTTTCTCAGTATTGATAAGTGAAATAAGTATTTAGTTTCCTAGTTTGAATATCGATTAGCATCTGAGTATTGATTCTTTTGACAACCCTAGTCAGATCTAGTAGTAATAATGATAATAATAATAATAATAATAATACGAGGAGGAAGCAGAGACTGGGGCCTGGAGGCGGACTCATCCATCACCCTGGCTGAAGTCACTGAGGTGGCTGGCAAGCTCCTTGGTGGCAAGGCTCCGAGGGTGGATGAGATCCGTCCCGAGTACCTTAAGTCTCTGGATGCTGTGGGGCTGTCTTGGCTGACTCTGCAACATCGCATGGCGGTCAGGGACAGTACCACTGGACTAGCAGACCGGGGTGGTAGTCCCTCTGTTTAAGAAAAGGGACTGGAGGGTGTGTTCCAACTACAGGAACACTACACTTCTCAGCCTTCCCGGTAAGGT
>KN471452.1:27336-43351 GCA_000787095.1 Periophthalmodon schlosseri | reverse complement strand
TTTTTTACGCTTGCTCAATAATTTCCTGAAACACTACTTTGTACTTCTACTTAAGTAATATTATTTTGATATAACATTACTTACTAGTATCCAATTTTTGGCTACACTACCCACCTCTTGCAATTTATGTGAATGGCCGGCTAAATCTACGGAGACCAGAAAAGCAAAACCACAGGTTTTTGTTAGGTTGTGTTTGTCCCAGAGTGAATGATGTGAGGGTGGTTTGTGTTGCCAGGTCCTGTCCCAGCAGCACAGCGGCTCCAAAGACTCATCTCAGTCCCAGTTTGCAGCCTACTGGAAACCCATCCTGTCCATGGACGCCAACTTCTGGCAGAGGTGGCTGCACATGCACCGCATCGCCATCATCCTGGAGCATGACATGTACGTTCCTTTGTCACTCGCTATGTTTACATGCACTGAGAACTCATGGGCTGCTTGTAGTTTTCATTCTGGAGACTCTGAAGACACTGCACATTCAAGGCATTTTTGGTAGGAATTGGCCAATATTGATATTCATTACTGATATTTGATACTGATATTTTTTGTGCTGCCCATGCAGCATTCTCTCTGTGCCCTTTTTGAACAGATTAATGATACAAAATGGAAATAGAAGAGCATTATATGGCTGTATGTTACAGAAACATGTAAATGATTTTATATGCCAGATAAATCCAATTTGTTATTATTTTTTTTACAAAATTGAGAAGTTAATTTATGACTGTTACTTACAATTTCATTTGAAGTTAATGTAATTTGAAGGACATTAAACAGTGTACAAAATCTAGTAGCACAAAAATAAGACAAACTAGATTACTGGTATATCTGCGGGAGCGACGCAAGAAACGCAAATGTTCAGATCATTTCATATTGTCAACATAAAACTTTTGTCACTTGTAGACTTACAATGGGAAGAGTAACCAAAACTTTCACTCAAGTACAGTAGTATTGTTACTTCAGTAAAAATATTACTCAAGTAATACTAAAAGTATGCTGCTAGAAAAGTACTAGCAAGTTACTGAAGTAAATTTAAATAAATAAATGTAACCACTCACCTCTTCAAAAATCACCTAAAATACCCCAAGATAATTATGAACAAACTCTATGTGTTCCAGGCCGGTTCCAAAGCACCTGCACACGCCCGGGAGTAATGGTCGCTACAGCACCATCCAGTGTCGCATCTCCCACTCAGCCCTGACATCTCTGCTCCGAGACTGCTCCAGCTTTGTGCTGGTGGAGGGCTACTCCTATGTCAAGCTCATCTATAGGTCAGTCAACACACCACATACTCCATGCTTCCAGAAGGACTGCTCACTCACTATGTTTACATGTACACCAAGAAAACTGGAAAACTGGCCTAATTTAAACAGAATTATCAAAATGCATGTAAACCCGGGAACTATGATTGAGGTGCCATAGCAAATCTCTAAGATCCCAGTAACACATCTGGGGAAGCCGGTACACACACTGATAGGCCTACACGATTAATCCGAATCAAATCGGGATACCAATTTGAATGAATGCAGTTAGCAAATCGCAAATGCTGCAACAAAATAGTCTGTCTTATTCAATATAAAACACTTAGCCTATAGTTTAGATCTGTACAAACATGTTCTAAAATGTGTGAATAGTTTGTTCTTCTGGATGCATTTAAAATGTGAACTTTGAGCAGGATATATTAAAACATATTAAATTATTAAAATATAAATCGCAAATCTAATCACAACTGCAATGCTTATCAGAAAAATCACAATTTGATAAATCCTATAGCCCTATACTTGGATACCTGATGCATGTAACGCCGCAGTCTAAGAGAAGCATTCAACTGCACAAGGTAAGAAATAGCTAGGCAGATAGTGTTTGGACGTGTACTCACTGTTTTAAATCAGCAGTCATGACAAACTAGGGCCTCTCAACCGTGGACTAGCACCGGTTGTTTCATTGTTTTGGACAGCTATGCAGTGACAGTGAAAGCAAAACCTACCAGAGCTTCAATGTTTATTTGTGCTGCGGAGGTCAAATGAATAGTGAGTAACAGTTCCTCAATGCTTACTTCTTCCAAAAGCGTGGTTATATGTATGATAGCTGTTTTTATTAGGAATTATAGCTCAGGGTTGTAGTGCCAATGCTAAATGACTAGATGCACCTGAACTCCATGTGAGCCCCCATTTGCACAAATTTGGTTCTTTGACCTATTGTAGAGTGTGACAAGAATGGTCTGACAGGTTTTTGGGCAAAGACCATTTTGAATTTGGTTGTTTGGCACAATTCTCTGTGCACATAAACATTGTGAGTGACGTTTGTCATCCCACAGCTCTCCTGACCAGCCGCCCTCCTCTTTCTACCTGGTTCGCCTCATCTCCAAAGCCCCCTGCATGGTACTGCGTCTGGGCTTCCCGATCGGAACCCCTGCTCATATCAGGAACAAGGTAAGACAAATATGAAGGTACAATTCTTCCAAAACATTTGAATGCGTAAATGTTCACACTGGCAAATAAAAAAAAATGTTTACACTTACAAATTTTGTTTTACACTTACAAATATCGTTTTACGCTTACAACTTTGTAATTTTACACGTACAAATCTGACCAGCAGTGTAGCGACAGACTCCTGGCTCAGCTTTGTTCAGTTCAGTTAATGGGCCAGGTGTGGGACTCACAGCCAGACAGCGGCACTGAAAGAAGCAACAACTTAGAACGAGTGTATTTTTGTTTGCCCAGATGCTGAATGAGGAAGTTAACTCAAACGTATGTCTTAACATTCTTAAACTCAGTGCTCAAAGTGTAGCCTGCTCTGTTCTGTGTAAAAAGTTGGGGAGATGTCCGCTAGCATAAGGTGCTAGCTAATGCTAACATGTCATTTTCTGAAAAACTTGTGAACACTTTTGTTGCCACACTGGCTTTATCTACGCAATTTACCTTGGTATACAACTTATTAAAAGGTTAATAATGCACATCATAATATAACATAAAGGTGATGTACTGTCTGAATTTGGGTTAGCTACTCCTTTACTGCATATCAACCAATTTAGCCGTTGCCACAGCAACCCCGGTCCCGTCTAGCCCCTCCCCTGCTGTCTATAGTCGTTGGCCTCACGAATCTTTTTGAGACTAACTCGGCGCAACGAATGTCTCAAAACTCGTGAAAGCGTAATTTTCAGATTTGTGTGTGTAAAATTACAAAGTTTTAAGTGTAAAACAATATTTGTAAGCATAAAATGAAATTTGTAAGTGTACTTTTTTTTTTTATTTGCCAGTGTACAAATCCACATTTACGCGTTCAGAGTTTTTGGAACAATTGCACCTTCATAGACAGACAATGATGCTCATTTGTCAACCCTACCATACAAAACCTACATTTCGATATGCTGATCACTCACCTTAACATGCTGCTTTGGACCTCTGAATGTCCTCCTTTAATGCTTGTTAGTGTTGAAATATACCGTAAATTTCGCACCTGAATACAGGCCGTACCAGCCAAATTTTAAAAGAAAATACATTTTGTACATATATAGGCTGCACTTGAATATAAGCCGCATGTTACAAATATGTTGTAACATGAGCTATTTGCACAGAAAGACGGTACACGGGTTTTTTTTTAGTTTTAATTTAAGACACGCTTTTTTTCAAACTGAGCCTGAAAATCGGCAGTATGACCAACACACCATCAACACGGGATGAACATACCTGCATGTTTAGAAAATAAAACAGCACCAACATGAGCCATCTGCTTTTATTTCTTCTGAAAGCTTTTGTCGTCTTTTTACATTGATTAAGTTCTTCCCGCTGCTGCCTCCAACGTTGCACCATCGATTCATTGAAGCCAAGCTTACGTGCAGTGGCTCTGTTTCCTTCTTTGATGCCAGACCGATTGCCTTTAACCTAAAAGCTACATCATATGCATTTCTTTGTGTGTTTTCCATGATGAGGGTATGTGGATGATTCACAAAATGACAGTTCAAAATCAAAACTAGTGTATTCTGCAGCGCATAATCTTTCCCCACGTCTGTCTCACTTTTGCATTTACTGCTAGAGAGTGTCCCCCAGTAGCCGTTAGCCTGTAAAAATCTATAAATTAGCTGCACTGTTGTAAAGGCCGCAGTGTTCAAAGCGTGAGAAAAAGTAGCGGCTTATAGTCCGAAATTTGCGGTACTGTTAAAGCAGAACTAAGTAACATTTTTAACTTTCAAAGTCCCTCTGGTGGTTTTGGGGTGCTTGAAGGAGCTGCTGGCTCCCCCATCTGT
The DNA here is from genome assembly GCA_000787095.1 of Periophthalmodon schlosseri. NCBI lineage: Eukaryota > Metazoa > Chordata > Actinopteri > Gobiiformes > Gobiidae > Periophthalmodon > Periophthalmodon schlosseri. The sequence goes on along the minus strand of KN471452.1, from coordinate 39,111 downwards.
ATCTGAACGGAAAAACCAGACCTGCGGTCAACTCTCGAAGTCTGTTCTCTTTCTCGCGATAGAGGAAGAGAACAGACTGTAATATACACACAGGTAGCAGAGCTAGTAACACCACCGCTGTCCACAGTTCACTACAAAAATTAATGTCGACTGTACATTTGTGAGGTGTCAGCCATGGCACAACCAGCTAAAGGACAGAGGAAGCCTTTGTCCCAGGAAGCAAGGAAAAGAAAATGTGAATTGGACAAGGCCAGAGCTCACATGTGAGTCAGTCTGGGGAAGGAAGAATTCTGAGGAATGGTGAGTTTTATATGCATTACTCGTGGTATTATTGTTCTAGTTATGTAATTGGAATAATTGTTTGCTTTAGTACCCAGTTACATCTGCATTCAGGATATGTGCACTTAGTGTCACTTGTTGGCACAAATCAAATCAAAAAACAAGTGAGTGCTCAACCAAGCAGTGGGGGAGGTGGGGAGCCTGGAGTGTTCACAACAGTGCATTCTCACAAGCGACCTGTAGGGGGAGTGCTACCGCTAAAGTTACTTAGTTTTGCTTTACAAATACGTCAGTCATCCGTAACTAAGGCTTAAAGGCCCTGTTCCTGATTTTTTCTCATGTATTTGAGCGAAATTTGTCGATATCTTATATAAGCAGCTCTTGAGGTCAAAATAAGTGAGCTGTGTACTGTCTGCATCTAATTAGAAAGCCTGTTGTTGTCCAGTAATCAAAAAGTGTGCCATAGTATGCTAGTTGTTGTTGGTTTTACTGTCACAGCAAAACTCCGCTCTGGTCTCTGAAAGTTGTAAAAAGAGCTTATAAACTCATTTTGGTGAATAATTAGGAAGCTCAGAATGCATAAGGTAAGTGAGGAATAACTTTGGACTTTGTGGTTTTTCACATTTTTAAGACGGTAAAAATCAGGTACAGTGCCTTTAACTTATAGTCCGACTATAACTTATAGTGGGACTAAGTAAATCCATTTGTTTTGCTACTAAACTGTGTACATGGTGTTTCAATAGCAGTCCTTAGTCCTGTTTCAGTCCTAGTCCTTTTTGGGGAATTTAGTGCAAACTAGGTATATACATACATATATACATATACATATATACATATATATACATACATATATATAAAATGACGCACCCCAACATGGGCTGAAAGGCCACTCTGCCAGGAAGAAGCCATTACTCCAAAAGAAACATAAAAAAAGCCAGATTACAGTTTGCAAATGCACACAGGGACAAAGACCTTAATTTTTGGAGACATAAATTTAACTGTTGGCCATAATTTTTTGGAGACATAAATTTAACTGTTTGGCCATAATGAGCATTGTTACGTTTGAAGGAAAAAGAGGGAAGCTTGCAAGCCTGACAACACCATCCCAACTGTGACATACGGGGGTTGCAGCATCATGTTGTGGGGTTGTTTTCCTGCAAGAGGGACTGATCCACTTCACAAAATAGATGGCATCATGAGGGAAGAACATTATGTTGAAATACTGAAGCAACATCTCAAGACATCAGCCAGGAAGTTAAAGCTTGGGCTCAAATGGGTCTTGCAAATGGACAATAACCCAAAGCATACTGCCAAACTGGTTACAAAGTGTCTTAAGGATAACAAAGTCATGTTTTGGAGAGGCCATCAAAAAGCCCTGATATAAATCCTATTGAAAATTTATAAGCAGACCTGAAAAGGCATGTGTGAGGAACGCGGCTCAGTTACACCAGTTCTGTCAGGAGGAATGGGCCAAAATTCCTGCCAACTATTGTAAGAAGCTTGTGGAAGGATGTTCAAAACGTTTAACCCAAGTCAAACTGTTTAAAGACAATGGTACCAAATACAATTGTCTGTTTCTGTTTCATTGTTGATTTTCTAACTTTCTGTTGGTTAAAACAGTTATCATGTTCAGCCCTAAGAGGCAACTGCTGTTGTGATTTTGGGCTTTACAAAAATAAATTGAATTGAAATTGAATTAAAATACTACTTAAAACTGCAAGCAGTGATAAAGGGCCTTCGCAACCCTTGCAACCCCGGAAGGGCACACTACAGTGGGAGAGCTGCATATCAACTTTAGCTTGACATGTGATTCAATATTTCCAGTGTCATGTTGGAGATAAATGTTTATGGAACATTGTAACTTTGCAGGGGGCGCTAGTGAGCCATTTTTAAAGATAGAATTTTAATCCACACATCATTTTGTCCAGCTCATCAAAATGCACAAATGCAACATTGGATTTCTCTGAATCCAACAATGTTTGCAAAAGTTCCAGGAATTGTTATGCTTTCGTTAATTGCTCATAATGACCACACCCTGAGACGTATGTAAATTCTTTTAACAACTTTTGACCCCAGATATGTCCTGATGACACTGCCTCATTTTGGAGTCCATTGGATGAAAACCCTAGGACAAGTTTTTTAAAGTATGAGTGCTAGATTTTGGACATCTGTATAATTAGATTCAAAATGGCCACCTTTACATCATTGTTGGGGTGTAGTCCCCATAGACTTTTTTACTCACAGTCACATAAAGGGTGTGCATACCAAATTTCATTAGTCTACAACAAACAAAAATTTTCAGATCCATTACAAGTGTGCAGGGGGTGATGTAGAGCTATTTTTAAAGATGGAAGTTTAAGTTGCATATCATTACGTCCAGTTCATTAAAATACACAAACACCACACTGGGCAGATTTAATCTGAAGACGTTTGCAAAGTTTCAAGGACTTTTTAATTTTCAAAATGCACACTTTGTTAATTACTCGTTATGACCACACCCTGAGACTTGTACTTTAACAAACTTGTCCTAGGGTTGTATGAGGTCTAGATTTTGGCCATCTGCATATTTTGACTCAAAATGGCTGCATTCACATTGGAGATGAGGTGTGGTCCGCATAGAATTTTTTGCTCAGGGTCACATAAACAATGAGTGCACCAGTTTTCATTTCATTGGATTACAACAAATTTTTTGTTTTTTCACTTCCCATTGACTTTTTTGTGGCGGACCATGCAAATGTGGATGTAGACAGGGCGTGGTCTTAATTGGCTTTTTGGTTTAGAATCTCATAAAGACTGTCTGCAATTTTATTTGTCTATGACATACAAAATTTTGCTGCCCCATTTTAACTTTGCAGGGGGCGCTGGAGAGCCACTTTTACAGATGCTAATTTAATTCACACATCATTATGTCCATTTCATAATCTTTTTTTTGTTCTGTCTCTTTCACCTAAGCGATAAAAGAATGTTGAGACTTTGTCACATTGTTCCCCATTATAAAGAGACTCTTTGTAAATTCTTTCACAAGTCCACAACAAATAGATTGGCTTTTATGAATTTTTTTTAGAAACTGAACTCACTGAACTCAAATTTCCGATGCTACTTACTATTCTATACATTATTGTTTACTGCTTGAGTTTTGCGATTTTCCTCAAAATTATACAAATGCAATAGGTCTCTGACTTGCCTTCCTCGCACGTTCATGCTTGTGCCCTGATAATTTTTTTTTTCTTTTCCATTTTTTACTACTAAACGATAAAAGTTGATGAAGAATGATGGGACTTTGTCACATTGTTCCCCATTAGTCGGAGTTTGAGTCAGAGCGTCTGGCGATGGTGTTTTGACATTTTTCGTCGGACCGGAGATTTTTCGTTGGACGGGAGACTTTTTGTCGACATTCAGGGGGTGAAAAATGCGACGGAAGTGTCGGAAAAAAATATTAAAGCCGCAAGTGATGATGATGGCCCTCGCCTCTGCGTGCCCACCCTCCTTCACGCGATCGCCGGGGACTTGCGACCGCCCCCACATCACATTCTCCCTGCTTGGTCATCGCCCAGGCAACTATCTGTCCCCCTTCATACCATTTCTATAGCATTTTTTGGCCATTGCTTTATGCTGGCAATGTTCATGGTTTTGAACCAGCAACCTCGTGCATAATACAGTTATGGTGTATTATTACAATTATTTCCCCAAGTTTCATGCAATGTTGTGTCTTTTATGTGTATTATAGGGGGTGCTATTGTGTGGACTGACCATGTGCTTTTTTCTTAGTTCTGTTCATGTTTGGATTCTCCACCTGTGGTCACATTTTGAGCTCTCTCGGCCAAGCATGTGCATGTAAGACATTTTTTAATGTTTTTTTTTGGGAGTCTTTGTGGCCCTGCTGGCCAACCGTAAAAAATGACCCCAGGTTGGTAATATATATTTTTTTGATTCTTGTCATGATTCTGGCTTTTTTGCTTGTCTTGGAACTCTATCACTGGTCCGAATTTCGTTGAGCTACAGCGAAATATGCGCTGGCTCGCAATTCATTTCAAAATTTTGTAATTTCCAAGTAGTGCTGTTGAGCCGTTTTGAGTTGGACAGTCTGGCGATGGTGATTTTATCAAATTTTTGGCTGGACTGGTTGATCCTATACCCCCATGTGAGACTTTTCGTCAACGTTCAGGGGGTGAAAAATGCAGTTGTTTGGGGAGAAAAAAATAAGAAGAGAAACCCACAAAGAACTCTGCCCCTCAACATTCACTTGAAAGGCTCAGGCCAATAATCTTTTTTTTTTTTTTCTTAAATTTTTTTATGCCTAAAGGATAAAAGTTAGAATGATAGGACTTTGTCCCATTGTTCCCCCTTATGAAAATCCTCTGTAAATTCTTCGCAAGTCCATGACAAATAGATTGGCCTTCATGAATAAAAATAAAATAAAATTTGAAGGGGGCGCTATAGAGCATCTTAAAAGATAGAGCCCTAATTTGCATGTCATTATATTCAGCTCTGAAATGTGCACACACGCTTCATTGGGTCCCTTCAAATCCGACGATGTTTATGAAAGATAGAATTTTTTAATTTTTCCAAAAAATGACATTTTGTTGAAAAATCACCATGACCACAGCCAACATTTTATTTAAAAGTTTGGCCAAGTTTGAAGTGGTTTTAATGAAAACTGTTGGAGATGTCAAAAAATGTATATAAGATTAAAGTGATTTTGGCAATCCTGGGTTTGATCCAATATGGCCGACTTCCTGTAGAGTTTAGGGTGGGGTTATAGTGTAATTTTTGACATGTCCTGACGTGACCTATTTTTTTATGCTGAGTTCCATTTGTCTACAGGCTCCCATTGGTGCAATGTAAACTTTTTTGAGGTGAGGCTACTGAGCCATTGTTCATTATTTTTTCTCTGAGTCTTCACTCAAATTTTGAGCTCTAATTTTTGATACCACTTAATTGTCTATACATTATTGTTTACTGCTTGAATTTTGCAATTTTCCTCAAAATTTTACAAATGCAATAGGGCTCTCACATGACAAGTCACTAACTCGCCCTCCTCGCACTTTTTTGCTCGGGCCCTAACAATAATAATCTTTTTTTTTCTTCAATTTTTTTATGCTTAAATGATAAAAGTTAGAATGATGTGACTTTGTCACATTTCCCCATTATGAAGAATCTCTCTGTAAATTCTTTCACAAGTCCTCAACAAATAGATTGGCTTTTATGAATTTTTTGAAATAAAATTTGAAGTGGGCGCTATAGAGCCATCTTAAAAGAGAGCCCTAATTTGCATGTCCATTACGTCCATTTTATTTAAAAGTTAATTGATAACCTTTTATTGCACATGGGTTTTGTGTCTTTTGACCAAGTTTGAAGTATTTTTGATGAAAACTGTTGGAGGAGATGTCAAAAGATTATGATGAGTGATTTTATCAATCCTGGGTTTGATCCATTATGGCCGACTTCCTGTAGGGTTTAGGGCGGGGCCATAATATCATTTTTTACATGTCCTGACGTGACCTATTTTTGATGCCAAGTTTCATTTGTCCACAGGCTCCCATTGGGGCAATTTAAACTGATTTTTGAGGTGGGGCTACTGAGCCGTCTTTCATCGATGACTCACCCTTTTCGCACATTCATGCTCAAGCCCTAATGAAATGTATGTAAACATCTGATTTTGAAGAAAATAATGAAAAATTGTCATAAAAAATCCCTCTCTCATTATTCTGGCATTTAGGAAATAGAAATAATTTTGGTAAACCTAACTGACCTAAAACAGGAAAAGTTTTGTCTGATTTCATGTCAGTGAGTAAAAAAAAAACGTACGTGTCTTTTTATATACGGTATGTAAATGTCTGGTTTCAACTGTATATCTCTGTGTAGCTTATCTAAAAAAGAACTAACTTTTGTTTTCATCAGATTGTGGATAAACTGAAAGAGCAGATCCTCAAGCTACGTTTCCCACATCGAGTTCAGAGCAAGGAGGCAACCCCAAAGATTAAGAGGAAAGCTGTGATCCAGCAGTCCCCCTCCAAAGGGCCCCCCAGTGCAGCCCTCCAGCCCTGCCTGTCAGACCGGCCCTGTGTGGTGGTCCTCAACAAGCCTCTGGAGAAGCTGCTCATCAGGTCTGTGGCCCGCTGACTATTACCACATAGCTCTCCATGTCCGCCGCAGCTGTTTTGAAACTTAAAATCTGTATCCTACATACGAGGATATTATAAAGGATAAAATCTGTATCCTCGTATGTGATATGTAATATGTGAGCTAGTGTTGTCAAAAGTATCGAAAATCAGAAACCAATCGATTACTAAAATTAGTATCAAAACTAGATACTCAGTTGAGCAGGTATTAATACAAAAAAAAAGTCACATACACAGGACAGTGTTGTAATGACTGGTGGATTAAAAGGTGCAGACATGGGACTCCTTGTTGTAGTAAAACAATACAATATAAGTGTCTGTGATCCATTTTAGATGTACAGCCGGGGCCCCACCCTGAAGCCAGGCTTGGGGTTGTGGCTCGAATGCTAGCGCCTGGTGGCCGGGCCTTTGCCCACAGGGGATTACACAGATATAAGGCCACATGGTAATGTAAAAGAAAGTATTATGACTTAATGTTGAAAATTATACTTAATGTTTTAAAAAATATATATTGTGGTACTGGAATCGAGTCTATTCCATTGTATCAAAATCAAGTTTGAAATGTTAGTATCATGACAACACTAATGTGATCCCCAACACGCTAACATCATATCTAGGGATAGAACAAGATCTACTGCCAACAAAATCTCGTGAGACAAAAATGACACAAGTTTGTGCACACATGAGGAAAATGATCTTGTGATTTTTTTTTTCCCCCATGTGTTTACATTTGGATTGGACAAAAAAGGGTTAAGCACTTATGTGTTAAACTCGCTTGAGAAGATTTATTTCCAAAACGCAGTTTGTCTTATCTTGTCTTGTGGAAATTGTGTCTCGCCCCACCCCTAATCACACCACGCCAACTAGCTCCACTTTCAGTGGGTCAGCTAACATTGCAAAACACTAAACACGTTGTACTGTACCATCTTGTCTGATCCCTGAAGCTAGGCAGGCCTGGTTAAGAGGCTCCCGGGATGGGAGAATTCCAGGTGCCACAGTGGGGCAACAGTGACAACACACTTCGCCCACCTTGCCTAGTGTGATTGTGATGCGTGAGTGACTGGTGGTGGTCAAAGGGGCCGATGGCGCAGATTTGTAGCCTCGCTTCAGTCAGTCTACCCCAAGGCAGCTGTGACTACAGAAGAAGCTTACTACCACCATGAAATTCTAGTGACTTTTGAGTGTGCTACATAAAACTAATGCATTTTTATTAGTAGTATTACAAACATGCAAATGTTTTTAGATGGTCTGAAAACTCAAGAAAATATAATACACACATCCTATGGGGCCTGTGATCAATACAAGTGTCTGTGATCCATTTTAGATGTACAAAAATGTGCATGACTAACTGAAAAACAGTTGGCATGACTATCTGAAAAACAGTTGGCTTAAGCCTGCTGCACACTGCAGGATTTTTCAGTCTGAAACGATTTTTAAATGTGTGACAAAAAGCGCAGACCACATACACAAAGAGAATCTGATAAGATTCTCCGAGTGCAAAGACTGCTGAGGGATATGGCAGCGCAAAGCTAAAAGTTGTGAGCACACCTCACGTCAGCTGTTTTCTATCTAGAATAAAACGAATTTCTTTGAGACTCTTTTAAGTGTTTAAAAGAGAAAAACATTGCACTTTTAGTTTAGATGCAAGTCAAAATTGTGTCATTATTTGTGAAACGTGGCTCAGTAGTTAAGATAAATGCTGTTTAACGCACAGAAGGCTGGCATTATCCTGTAGTATGTGGCAAGCTTAATGCTAGCTTGTGACTTACAAGGGACTTGTTTTAATAGCACAAATCAGCTCACCTGTTGAAGCTCCAACTAAGTCAGTTCTTTATGGTGAGGATATATTAAAAACAAACTTAAAACAGACTTGATTTGTAAAATGAGTTAGCTTTGCTTCCCTGAAAAGTATCAGTTGGGTGACCAACGGCTCCATAGGTGTTCCATAGCTTCTGATACCTCCTGATAAAATAAGACCTATGAGGTAGGGCTGGGCATCATGACAATAAAATTTGAATTGTGATCTGCTCCCTGTGACGATGTGCTATTTTGGTGACATAATTTTGTAACTTTGTAATTGTAATACTGGTCTATGCTCAAACAGACACCAGCTGCTCCTATTGGTCAGCTCTGTGCCTGGAATGAGAGGTTGATTTAATGAATCATAGTGAAGTGTGAACTCTCAGAAGAAGAAAATGCTGTTAGTTGCCTCCTAAAATAAAGACTAAATGCACATGAAATTCATCATGATCAAGGCTCCTGGAAATTGTGTATAACTGTCCTGTACTGCTATTTGGACATTTTGTCCGTTTTAGTAGCTCTGATAAAGTCTTTTACCCGAGCCCTCTATGTATTTGAGCTAAATTTGTCTTGCCCCAGTACATATATATTGTATAAGCAGCTCTTGAAGTCAAAATATGTTTGCTGTGTACTGTCTGCATCTAATAACAACTCCTCTCTGGTCTCGGAAAGTTCTGAAAAGCGTTTATAAACTCATCGCTATGAGTAATTAAGTTGCTCAGAATGCATAAGGGGGGAATAGGTGAAGAATAACTTTGGACCACTGCAGTTTATTTATTTATTTATTTATTTGGTTGGGACATTGCACGTTAATGAACAGACATGATATAACGTGAGCGTAAACATGCCGGATTATAGCCAAAGGCTAATTTCCATCCATTCTCCCAATACGTTTAAAATGAACTAGTTCTGTTTTTCATGTTTTTAAGACGGTAAAAATCAGGTATAGCACCTTTAATCTTTGACTATGAGTTGAGATCATTCCTTTTTTCCCCACAGATATGAGAAGCTGCCTCTGGACTTCCGGATGCCGTACATTTTCAGCACGGAGAACTGTCCTCATCCGTGTGTTGGAGCGGCTCCTCTCAGTGTGGCAGCCAACCGCACCGCCTCCTCCACACTGGCCTCGCTCACCCGATACTTCCTGCACCGGCGCTGGGTGTGGGCTGTGCAGGGAACCCAGGGGCCCACCGTGCCCATCCAGGCTGTGGCCCATATCCTCTCCATGCTGTCCGAGTGCGTTCAGGAATACACTCTTACAAAAACACGTATTACTCGCTTATTTTCAAGATGCAGTATTTTTTTGATCAACTCATGTATCCCCGGCATATGCCCGTATGTACTTACTTCATTCTCCAATTTTATTTTCTTAATCTGTAATACACATAGGATTCAGCAGCGTTGCATAGTCTTTTTGGTACAAATGAAAAAAAAAAATCTGCTTATTGAAGGACTGAACCCTGACCACCTGCTTATATTTAGGATCCGTGTGTCTGAGGGCTTCCACTTCGCTGCCAGCGGTGAAGGCATCGTGAACATGGTGATCGAGCTGCCCATGGTAAGTCCCTGAAGAGTGATTGTGTGAGATGTTCTGGACTGGTGCTGTAACAGTGTGTTTTCAGAGCTTCTCCTCAGACACGGACACAGAGAGCCCCTCCTGCATCGTCCAGTACATCATGTTCCCCCCGCACTCCGTCTCCACCAAAGACAGGTACAAAACACTGCTTTTTAACGGTCCTATATTATGCAAAATTCTTGTGAGGTTTTAGCCATGTTATAGTGTTGTTACCTCCTCAGAAACATACCTGGAGTTGTGTTTTATTTCATTCACACATGTTTGAGTAATTCTTTATTATTAGTTTGTCTACATCTCCAAAGCTCAAAATGCTCTTTTCCACCTTATGATGTCATGAAGCGGTAGTTTTCGAGTGAACAGCTACCTTTTACCTTTAGCTCAGTACAGACAGGCAATTACAGGGCTGAAATGATCCAAGTGATTCTAGAGAAGGTGTATGGAGTTTAAAAACACAGTGGAGCATTTCCTGTATTCCCACATGACATCACAATTTTGATAGAAAAGCTCAGCCTAAATATGTAGGGTTGTGTGTTAAACATGTGTGAATGAAACAAAACACAACTCCATGTTTTTGATGAGGATACATTATAACATAGATCAGAAAATAGTGTAATATGGGAGCATTTTAGAGCTTTCTACCATATTATAACATTACTCATCAACATTGTTTTATATGCCATCCATGCATGTTTGAGTAATCTTGCGATATCTTCTGGGCACTATTCAAACCCTTTTTACGGTTAGCAGTACAATCCAATGCTCAGCCCACAAAACTAAGTCCCTCAAGCTCCCGCACAGCAATTTTTCATAAATATACAAAAGCATAATACAAAATGATACACTACAGCTTCCCAAACCTGAGGTGATGTGCAGTAGTTTCATTAGCAGGATGCATGCTGATTGTGTTGTGATGTCACTCTGAAGGGGGAGTAAGGGGAGGGGCACTCAGAGCATCAAAAACAAACCTGAAACTAATTACACATTGTAATAAATTGTTTTTGGTGAATATAGCATTTTCAAAATAATAAAAGGTAATGTAGTAATCTAAATATGTTATGTGTTAGCAATTAATACCCCATAGAAGTGTAATACCCCCTCTTTAAAGACCTACATTAGCAGTATTTGGGCATATTAAAAGAGACCTATTATTATGCAGAATTTACTGTTTGAGCTTTTAACCTGGTTTTCCCTAATCGGTAACTTGATTTGAATTGTATTTTGAGTTATTCATGCATGTTTGAATAGTTTTGTGTTGTTTTGCATTTGAGAGAAGAGTGTTTAGAAAAAAAGTAAAACAAATGTGTATAGAAAATGTTCAAGAATTAAAAGCACCTGTGAAATGCTGCTAAGAAAAAGTGGGGCTAGCAGCATGTTCCGACAGTGGGGCCTGTGTTATGATAACGTTCAGGGTTAGTGTATAAGGTCAGCAGTAGGCTTGCAATGATTAATCAACTAATTGTGACTAGTTGATTATTAAAAAATATATATTTTGATAATTGTAATCTTATCTGGACTATAAAGACTTTAAAACACACACACGAAAATACTTTTTTTTTTAACAAAGAGAGAGGCATCATGAAATCAAAATGTCAAAAAATAAATAAATAAACAATTTCAAATTTATTCTGAAATATTTTCTATTTAAAAGCCTTACGTCACAATATTACCACTTATATTGTAAATACATTTTTAACCAAATATAAGTAATTGTTTGACTTGTCAACTAATTGAAAAATAATCACTAGCTATTCTACTTCTAAAATAATGGTTAGTTACTACCCCAGCTAGTGGGCTGAAATTATTCTATAGTTTCTTATGAAGGAAGGAACACTTCTACTCTACTCAAAAAAAAATCTACTCAATCCCACTGTCACGTCTTCCGAGGAGGAAGCAGAGACTCAGAGGCGGACTCACCATCACCCAAGATGAAGTCACTGAGGTGGCTGGCAAGCTCCTCAGTGGCAAGATGATCTTATTGTGGTATTCAAATTCGGAATA
>KN471452.1:7761-27257 GCA_000787095.1 Periophthalmodon schlosseri | reverse complement strand
GAAAGTACAATCTGCACAGCAGTTCAATTACACCAAATAGGATGTTTCGGGGGCCCTTCTATAGACGTGAAAAGTTTTAGATATATTTATAAAGAAGCAATCAATAGAAAGGTGAAAGATGATGCTACCCTGACTTCACTACGATGTCCCATGTGCTGTAGTAAAGTGTGTAGTAGTGTATGTGTAGTAGTATATGTGTACCGGTAGTAGTGTTGTGTTTTGACTGCAACTGTGCTTTTGTGTGTGGTAAACAGCTTCTCCACAGATGATGATAACGACACTGAGCTGGAGGCGCTGGACGTGGACTCTGATCTGAGCCTGGTGACCGAGTGCTGGGTGGAGCCTCAGAGTGGCTCAGTGCTGCCCCCTTCAGAGCAGCTACGTCATCTCCAGGGTCTGCAGTACCACCAGATACCCCAGGCAGTCAGTACTCCTGCCCCACACAACATTCACATTACATGTACACCATCTTGGGCCTGATAAGCCATGTAATCTTTATTTTAAACTGATTGCATGTAATGTAACTAACAACCCATAACCTGGGTGTGTCTGAGCAGGTTTGATAGCTCAGTGGGTTAAGTGCAGTGGTCGCAGGTGAGTCAAGTTGAGACACCCTCCACTTTAACTTTATATGATGTAAGCCTTGCCTGATGCCTATTTAAAGCCTTGTATCAAACTAGGGCACAAACAATGCCATGACGACTTATATAATTTATACTATTGCTAAACCTTAAAGGTCCGGTATCTAATTTACTGTCTTAAAAAACAGAACTAGTTCATTTAAACAGTTTGCAGTGGTCAAAGTTATTCAACTTTTAGAGACCAGAGCAAAGTATTGGCGTCACGGTAAAGCTAACAACTAGCATGCTAACCGTGCACTTCCTGATCATTGTACAATACAATGCTTTCTAATTTGATGCAGACAGTACACAGCAGACTTATTTTGACCCCAAGAGCTGCTAATACAGTATATCTACTGGGGCAAGACACATTTTGCTCAAATACATGGGAAAAATCGGATACAGGTACTTTAAGTACTGTTCACTGGGAGTTCCCATAACAATGACCCTCTTTGTGTAATGGCTCAGATCTTCCCTGGAGACCTGGCCTGCATGTCCACCATGATGACCTTTGAGCACTTGAGCCAGCTGTGCCACAACAAGGAGCAGGTGTGTTCACTGCCCCCCACAGTTCAGGAGGTCACAGGTACGGCACCAGAAATGTCCCATGTTTTTAAAGCTTCATTAGTACATAGTGTTATAGTTTCTTGTCATATCACCCCCTTACTGTATTACTGCTTGTGGTATCTGTTTATGTAGTTCTTGGTATATGTACAATATACAGTATGTAATTCACTATGTTTACATGCACCAGGAAAACTGGATGACTGCCCTAGTCCAATTTAAACTGTTTTTTCTAAATGCATGTAAACCCAGAAACTATGGTTGAGGTGTTATCGAATCTCAAAGATTCCAATAACAGATCTGGAGAAGTATGTACTCTGATACCTGCTGCATGTAACAGTGTCATCTGATTTACATTAGGCATAGGTGAAGAGAAGCATTCAACTGCATGAAGTAAGAAACAGCTAGTAAAATATTAGACGTGTGGGCGTTTACTCACTCATATTAGATCAGCAGCGATGACAAATGACGGCCACTCCACCCAGCACCCACTAAGCACATGTTGTTTTGTTTTAGTCCACAATGTTAAAGTGAAAATGAAAACTACCAGAGCTTTAATGTATTTGTGCTGTGGAGAACAAATCACTTCTAGCACAGTTCATAGCATGTCTGAAAATGAATTGCTTAACGTAAATGAGATGTCGCTTATCTATATCTGCCAAAAGTGTGGTTGTACGTATGGTAGTAGTTTTTAGTAATTATAGCTGCTAACCTGTGCTAATGCTAACTTACTACAAGCTCCTGAATGTCTTATAGCCCCCCTGTTTGCTCCTATTTGGTTCTTTGACCTGCTGTAGACTGGGATAAGAGTGGTCTGACAAGTTTTGGGGGTAAAGACTTGTAATAATTTGAATTTGTTTGTTTAGTGCACTCAGATTTCTCTGTGCATGTAAATGCAGTGATGATATTTCATAATTATTCTGTCCTTAGGAGAGCACACAAGCTTCGATGACAGCATCCACATGGTTCCTTTTCAATTTGATCTGATGCAGCTGCTGCCCCGGTGCCAACAGGTGGAGCTGTTCTTCCTTACTTTCAGCACAGGTACTCTCTACCAACTAGCCAAAATGCTGTAGATGTTTATTTAGGAACTAATACATTCAGTTCCACTTTGGGATGTTCCAATCACAATTGCTAATTTGCAGCTTGTGTCTTTGAAATGCGGAAGACACTTCTCTCAATATTCTTGTAACATTTAGAATTGTCTGTGTAATCCCTCAGTCGTCCAGGTATGATCCACAGTAAAAGAACATTTCAAATCTGTCAACTGGACAAAAAGTTGTTGGAGTGAAGATGTTTCACTGCTCATCCAAGCCACTTCTTCAGTTCTGGTCAGATTGCTGGTGGACACTGCCTTATATCTAGGGAGGGGTAACTGAAAAGAAATGAAACTAACACACCTATTGTTTACAGTTTCTGTTTGTAGGCTAGATTTAATGAGCTACACTAGGTGTGAACTGTGTGTCATATTTAGCATAATCATTCAGGCCCCTAATGGGTGCTCTCACACCTATTAGCATATTGGCTAGCCCTTTTGTTTTCCTTATTTAGATTTAGGTCTGAGGATGGAGTTAAATAGGAGATAGATGATGTCTAAGGCCCCCATTCCTGTTCAAAGAAGGATCGTCATTTCCTAACAAAAATTGCCTCTTTAACTCTCTTCTCAAACCATTTCTTTTCTTTGGCTAAGATCTGTACCTCACTATTTTTCAAAGGAGTGGTTAGTGGCTTTGAGATGGAGATTTACGAAAGACTGGGTTCCCAAGGAGCTCTTGTGACGGTGTTGGTACATTCTCTTATGGAGTGGCTATTTAGTTTCTCCAGTGTAATGCTCACTGCACTCTTCACTGCACTGAGTGGAGTAGACCACATTGCTTTCTTTGTAGCTCAGGGTTTTGTCCTTTGGGTGAACCAGTTTCTGTCTTAAAATTGTTTGTAGGTTTGTAAATGTGGTCTACTCCATCCAGTGTAGTGAAGACTGCAGTGAGCCAAAGAAAATAAATTGTTTGAGAGGGGAGTTAAAGAGGCCAATACCTATACTGGAATTGATAAATCGCCCATACCTATAATATTGTCGCTTAGCCAAAAAACACTTGCGACTCTGATGACCAGACGTCCCCATTTACCCGGGACAGTTCCAGTTTTGAGCCCTGTGTCCGATGTTCCAGCAGATGTATCCAAAACCATTGATTCGTCCCAGTTTTATATAAGAAGTGTCCCAGGTGTCCCTATTTTTGACAAATCTGATACCTGCCAACATTTGCACTGACAAAAGTCCCTCAGATTATATACTGACCAACAAGGGAGTCAAGAATGGACAATGTTATGTACTCTTTTCACAATTTTATTTATACCAACCATCCCAACCCGGGTGTGTCCCAGTTTTTAATTTTGAAATTCTGATCACCCTTCCTGTTTTGTCTCTGTATGCAGCACTGCAGAGCTCAGAGCCCCAGCCCTGTGTTCCCAACGACCTGCTTCTGAGCCTATTCCACAGCAGCCTGGCCCAGGAGCTGAGCGACAGGGAGGTGCCTCTGTGTGAGCCCGACCACAATGCCCTGGTCCAACACATCCTACAGCGAGAACGCCACGGACACACACCGCCATTCTGTCTAGTGCCGAGCACAGGTCAGCACTAAGGCACTCCACAGTACACCAATACCCCCTCTTTAATAACAGTTTAATAACAGTTAAAGAGAGGGGGCACGTCTATGGGGTATTAATTGTTAACACATAACGTATTTAGATCATGTTATCTTTTAGCAAAAGACGAAGTCTAAATCTGTCAACTGGACAAATCGTTGTAGGAGTGAAGACGTTTCGCTGCTCATCCAAGCTGCTTTTTTAGTTCTTCCCAGAACTGAATCCGTCAACTTGTCCAGTTGACAGATTTAAACTTTGTCTTTTGCTATGGATCAGACCTGGACAACTGAGGGATTACACAGATATGTTATCTTTTGTTGTATTGAAAATTCGCGGAAAATAACATTAATTTCAATATTGTTTTTGACACTCTAAGCTGTTTTTGGTAGTCAGATCGACTCCCAAACTTTTTAACTGATGACAACATCTTTTAGAGAGAGATACACTGCCTGGCCAAAAAAAAAAAAGTCGCCTACTGGATTTAACCAAGCAAATAGGTACGAGCCTCCTATTGGATAATTACTCTAGGTTCAGCAACAGTGTGTGCTCAAAGAATGAGGTCAGGTGACTACCTGAATATACTGAATGACCAGGTTATTCCATCATTGATTTTTTTCTTCTCTGATGGCACGGGCATATTCCAAGATGACAATGCCAGGATTCATCGGGCTCAAATTGTGAAAGAGTGGTTCAGGGAGCATGAGACATCATTTTCACACATGGATTGGCCACCACAGAGTCCAGACCTTAACCACATTGAGGATCTTTGGGATAAATCTTGTGACATTGCAGAAGCTTATCGAAACAATGCCACAGCGAATGTGTGCCGTAATCAAAGCTAAAGGCGGTCCAACGAAATATTAGAGTGTGCAACCTTTTTTTTTGGTGGCGACTTTTTTTTGGCCAGGCAGTGTATTAAAGATCACACAGATTTTAACTTTGTTTTTATCTGAATCTACGTTTTTAACCAATGGAAGCTAGGATTCTAAAGTTAAGCCACCCAACAAAAGTGCCCTGGTAGGCCCAACACCAACTGTCTAGACCTAAAACCCCGATCAGCTCTACTTCTGTCTGGTCCGACCTGTGGGTTTTTGTCGGGGGACGTAATAGCTGTAAGCAGTGAGGTAGCCTCTTCCACTGTGATGATGATGATGATGATGATGATGATGATGATGATACATAACACTTACATAGTGCTTTTCATGACACTCAACCCAAAGAAAGAAACTAATACAAAAGGGATGCAGTTATTTGAAGACAATTTTCAACAGATAAGTTTTCAGGGCTTTTTTGAAGATGGTGAGTGTGAATGAGTCTCTGATGTGTGTGGACTGGAAGTTCCAGAGGGTGGGGGCAGCAGCGGAGAAGGCCATGTCCGCAGGTCTTACGCTGACTGTAAACATAGCACATGAGGATTTCAGTCCTCCTCCATGGGAGGCCATGGAGGAGGACTCTGCGACCGCACGAGCCGCGGCACACTTGGCCCGCCGGTGCTCGCAGCTGCCTCACTTGGCCCGCCGGTGCTCGTCAGCTGCCTCAGGAGTCCCACAAGCCAACAAGGCTTAATAGGACTCCTCCTTCAGCCTGACGGCATCCCTTACTTCCGGGGTCCACCACCGGGTTCGGGGGTTGCCGCCGTGACAAGCACCACAGACCTTACGACTACAGCTACAAGCAGTCGCATCAACAATAGAGGCAGAGAACATGGCCCACTCAGAATCCATGTCCCCAGCCTCCCCTGGGATCAGGGAGAAGCTCTCTCCCTAACACTAATGTGAAGGCGGCCATTTTTGATCTAATTATACAGATTTCCAAAAACTAGCACTTGTACTTTAACAAACTTGTACTAGGCTTAAACTTCTATCTTTTAAAAATAGCTCTCCAGCACCCCCTGCAATGGCAGAAATGTTTTGTTTGTCATAGACTAATGAAATTTGGTACACACACCTTTTTGTGACCTTGAACCAAAAAATTCTATGGGGACCACACCCTATCTCCAACCTGAAGGTGGCCATTTTGAATCAAAATATGCAGATGGCTAAAATCTAGACCTCATACTTTTAACGAACCTCTCCTTGGGTTTTTATCTGACGGACTCCAAACTGAGGCAGCATCATCAGGACACATCCGGGATCAAAAGTTTTTAAAAGAATTTGTATAAGTGCCAGGGTGTGGTCATGACATTGAAAATAAAAAAATTCCTTGAAACTTTGCAGACATCATCGGATTCAGACAAACCCAATGTAGCGTCTGTGTATTTTGATGAGCTGGACAAAATGATGTGTGGATTAAAATTCTATCTTTAAAAATGGCTCTACAGCGCCCCCTGCAAAGTTATAATGGGCTGTAAACATTTATCTCAAACATGACACTGGAAATATTGAATCACATGTCAAGCTAAGGTTGATATGCAGCTCTCCCACTGTGGCGTGCCTTTCCGCGGCTGCAAGGGTTGCGAAGGCCCTTTATCACTGCTTGCAGTTTTATTTTTTTCTTTTATTTGTTTACTCAAACATGAATGGATGACATATAAAACTGTTTCTTGCATATTTTTAATTTGGAAACAATGTTATGACATGGTAGAATTGCCAAAAAAGGGTGTTACGCAAAGAATCTTGCATAATACCCCCATAGTAATATTTTATAGCTCATAAGTGCACAGGGCTTGTGTGTGTGGTCAGTTTGGCTCATGTGATGTGTAGTTTGAGGTGTGTCCTCCTTCTTGTTTCAGAGGAGCGTCTCAAGGCACGGGGCAAACAAGACACAGCTACCGTCCACACCAGCGGGGGCAGTAAAGAGGTGATGGGCTCCACCAGCACTCTGCAGGTAATTCCTCTAACAGGACAAAATTAAATCTGTCAACTGAACAAAAAAGCTGTAGGAGTGAAGACGTTTTGCTGCTCATCCAAGCCACTTCTTCAGTTCTGGTCAGATTACTGGTGGACACTACTTTATATCTATCTGAAGGGAGGAGCTAACTACACAAACTGTAAACCGCTATTCCAGTTTCAGCCTTAAGGAGCCTCCATTCAACCTTAATAGTCCTGGCTGGTTCTATTGTTCTTTGTCACTTTTGTTCCTTTCTTTGCTGGGTCTGAGGATGGGGTTGTATATAGGTGACAGGTGATGTCTGAGACCCCCATTCCTATTCAAGGAAGGATTTTCTTTCCTAACAAAAATTGCTTCTTTAACTCCCCTCTCAAACCATTTCTTCTCTCTGGCTAAGATCTGTTCCTCACTATCTTCAAAAGAGTGGTTAGTGGCTTTCAGACGGAGATGTACGGTGGACTGGGGTCCAGAGGAGCTCTCACAACGGTGTTCATACATTCGCTTATGGAGTTTCTCCAATGTAACGCTCACTGCACTCTTCACTGCACTGAATGGAGTAGACCACATTACTTTGTTTATGGATCGGGGTTTTGTCCTTTGGGTGGACCAGTTTCTGTCTTAAAGTGTTTGTAGGTTTGAAATAGACCGGAATCTCAAACTGTCTGAAAATTCTCTGAAGTTTTTCAGACACACCCGCTGTGTAAAGAATAGTTACACCTCTTCTTCTAGGTTCAGATTCCCTGTTGTCCTGTTTTTAAGCTCTCTTACATCTATTGAAGGCCCATTTTGGATATCCACAAGCCAAGAGGGCTTTCTCCACGTGTTGTTCCTCCTGTGTTTGTGGGCACCACTTGAGCTCTGTAGAGTACGGATAACTCCGAGTTTGTGCTGCAGTGGATGGTGTAAATCAAACAGCAGGTATTGGTCGGTGTGTGCGGGTTTACTAAAGACTGGAGTTGCCAGTCCTCTCCTTTAGTTACTGCACAATCTAAGAAGGCCAATTTGTTTTCCTTGGCCTCTTCCCATGTAGACTTGATGTTTGGATCCACAGCATTAATATCTGCAGTAAAGGGTTCCAGATCTTGAATTTTGATTTTAGTCCAGTTGTCATCCACGTATCGATACCAATGTGCGGGTGGAGTGCCTGGAAATGAGGCCAATGCATCCTGTTCAAATTGTTCCATATATAAGTTAGCCATAATAGGAGAGACCGGTGAGCCCCATGGCACAGCCATGGATTTGCCTGTAGAAGTTTCCTCAAAACTGGAAATATGTGGTATTCAAACAAATTTCCAGCAGTTTGCAGATTTGGTCAGGTGGCAGTTCTCTCTTTTAGCTTAGTATCCTGCAGTAGCCCCCTCCTTGCTGCCTCCACCGCTACTGATGTGGGTATACAAGTGAAAAGAGAGGTCACATCGAATGAAACCATGGTCTTATCTGAATCAAATTGGAGATGCTTGACTTTGCTCACAAATTCTGCTGTTTTATCAATATGGTGCTCTGTGTTGCCCTCCAGAGGAGCCAGGATGGTCTTCAGATGTTTGGCCATTGTATGTGATGGAGTGTGATGGATGGAGGTCCTACATACAATGGGTCTGAGGGGTACTATGTCTTTTTGGGAGGCCATAGATGCAAGGAATGGAGTCACCAGGATAGTCTGTAATACAGCTGTCTATCAATTCTTCCTTCTCCAGCTTCTGTAAGCAGTCTATGATTTTCTTTTTGTAACAACTAGTAGGATCTCGTTTCAGTAGTTCATAGGTGGTGGTGTCACTGAGGAGGCTGTTCACCTTAGCCTTGTAATCAGCTGAGTTCAGGATCACGGTGTATCTCCCTTTGTCAGCTGGCAAAATGTTGATGCTGTGGTCCTTTTCTAGAGCATCCTTCCTTGAACAGGAATGGGGGTCTCAGACATCACCTGTCACCTATATATAACCCCATCCTCAGAAAGGAACAAAGGTGACAAAGAATAAAAGAACCAGCCAAGGTTGAATGAAGGCTCGTTAAGGCTGAAACTGGAAACAATAGTGTTTACAGTGTTAAGGCTGAAACTGGAAACAATAGCTGTTTACAGTTTCAGTGTAGTGAGCTCCTCCCTTCATATACAGTTGAAACCAGAAGTTTACATACACTACATAAGAAGACACATACACTTTTTTTCCCTCACTGTCTGACAAGAAATCAGACTAAAATTTCCTGTTTTAGATCAATTAAGATGACCAAAATTATTTCTATTTGCTAAATGCCAATTTGGGAAAACCCAGATGATGATGTCTTGTCTTTGGAAGCTTCTGATTTGGTTTATTGACAGCATTTGAGTTAATTAGAGACACAGCTGTGGATGTATTTGAAGGCACCTGAAACACACTGCATCTTTGTGTAACATCATGGGAAGTCAAAAGAAATCAGCCAAGACATCAGGAAGAGAATTGTGGACTTGTACAAGTCTGTTTCATCCTTGGGTGCAATTTCCAGATGCCTGAAGTTGCTACATTCATCTGTTCAAACAATTATATGCAAGTATAAACACCATAGGAATGTCCAGCCATGATACCATTGAGGAAGGAGACGGATTCTGTGTCCCAGAGGTGAATGTGCTTTGGTCCGAAATGTGCATATCAACCAAAGAACAAAAGCAAAAGACTTTGTGAAGATTTTGGCTAAAGCTGGTAAGTGTGTCATTTTCCACTGTGAAACGAGTACTGTACTATCATGGGCTGAAAGGCCACTCTGCAGGAAGAAGCCATTACTCCAAAAGAAACATAAAAAAAAAAACAGATTACAGTTTGCAAATGGACACAAATACCAAGACCTTAACTTTTGGAGCCATGTCCTGTGGTCTGACAAAGCAAAAACTGTTTGGTGGCCTAATGAGCACTGTTACATTTAAAGGAAAAAAGGGGGAAGCCTCCAAACCTCAGAGCACCATCCCAACTGTGAAATACAGGGGTGCCAGCATCATGTTGTGGGGTTGTTTTGCTGCAGGAGAGACTGGTGCACTTCACAAAATAGATTGCATCATGAGGAAAGAACATTATGTGGAAATACTGAAACAACATCTCAAGACATCAGCCAGAAAGTTAAATCTTGGGCTTAAATGGGTCTTCCAAATGGACAATGACCCGAAGCATACTGCTAAACTGGTTACAAAATGGCTTAAGGATAACAAAGTTAATGGTTTGGAGTGACCATCACAAAGCCATGATCTCAATCCTAATCAATCAACGGCCTACAAACTTGGCTCAGTTACACCAGTTCTGTCAGGAGGAATGGCCAAAATTTCTGCCAATTATTGTCAGAAGCTTGTGGAAGGATATCCAAAACTCCTACAGTCCTACAGTTTAAAGGCAATGGTACAAAATACTAATGAAATATATGTAAACTTCTGACTTTGAAGAAATCATGAAAAATAAAGGCAATGGTACAAAATACTAATGAAATATATGTAAACTTCTGACTTTGAAGAAAGTCATGAAAAATTGCCTAAAAAAATCTTTAATCCTAATTGACCTAAAACAAGAAAAGTTTAGTTTGATTTCATGTCAGACGGTGAGAAAAAAAAGCATATGTGTCTTTTTGTATAGTGTATGTAAACTTCTGGTTTCAACTGTAGATATAAGGCAGTGTCCACCAGTAATCTGACCAGAACTGAAGAAGCGGCTTGGATGAGCAGCAAAATGTCTTCACTCCTACAACCTTTTGGTCCAGTTGACAGATTTAACTTTGGCTTTTACTATGGATCAGACCTGGATAACTGAGGGATTACACAGACTTCTAACAGGACATTTGTCATAAGCCTATGTCCATATGTACTTCTATACATACTACAGCCAAAATGCTACATACAATATTATTGTTGTCATGATACTAAAATTTTGAACTTTAATTCGATACTCGATATTTAATACCGATTCTGATACCACGCTCATAATAAAATCACTCTTTATTTAGACAATAGACTGTGATTTTCAACATTAATTGTATTTTTTTTAATAACCATGTGGCCTTATATCTATGTAATCCCTTAGTCATCCAGGTAGGTTCCATTGTGGTCCATGGGCGTATACTAGTCTATGTCTAGTCTACTTGTTCTTATACAGCTCAAGTTCTTTCTAAAGCTATTCAGGAAAGTTTCATTTCTGTTTTTTAGTATTGATACTTGCTCAAATGAGTATCTAGTTTCGAAACTAGTTTACTAGTATAGTATCTGATTTTTTCAATACTTTTGACACCCTATACAATATACGCACTTGTGAACCAGTAACTCTGAAAGACATCAGACATTAGACTCACATGATTTGGACAGGGCTATAGAATCAGGACTATGAATGTCAAAATTAATCAATGAAATAAAGTTTAAATATAAATGTTACTTTTTCATTCAGAATGTTTTCTTTCTTTCAGCTGGTCATAGAAGAAAAATGATAATCTATTAGACAGTTTAAATGAAACTAAACTTTCATTTCACAGTTTTTTGATGATGTGTCTTTGAGTAGTTGTATTTGTTTTTTCTTACATTAATGTCATATATAAATATAGGAACTGACAAACTAATGCTAGAATCACATTTTAGAACAAGTTTGTACAGATCTAAACTACAGGGTCAGCAGTTTTTATGCAGAATAAGACCATATGGGGACACAGGAAGGGCATCTGACACACAGGGACATTTCAAAAAATGTTTGTACAGATATAAACTACAGGGTTAACAGCTTTTATGCAGAATAAGACAGGAGAATAAGACTAGTCGATCCTTTTACGGCAGTCCTGTGTTGTCCTGTGTTTTGTCAGAGTCTGAACACCACAGAGCTGGTAGAGGAGGAGCCTCTGCTGCCTGCTCCATACTCCTCTCCTCAGTGGAGGTGCTATGCCAAGTCCATCAGTTCCCAGCACATCCTGCTCACACTGGTGCCCGCCACCTTCACTGGTACGCTTTACTAGTTGTAAGAATAAAATACACTGGACAAGTGAAATGTGCCATGTAAGATTTAAATTTGCAATTTTATAAATCTAACCTAAACCTACCTATCTCTCCAGATATGAGGTAAACCTGTTCAAATCAAATATAGATTTTATTGATAACAATTCTAATGCTGATTTATTCTTTATTATAAAAACATTGTACATGATGGCCAAGTTATTTGTTATAAAATAAGTTTTTGTTCTCCAGATGATTATCCACTCAGAAAGCAGAATGAGCCTCACATAAGTGTTTCATTTTAGTTGCCAGTTTCAATGTTGAAATCCAGTTGGTTTAAACCTAAAAGCATTGAATAACCATAGAACCATCTCTCTAGACAGCACATGGTCAAAAGTACAATATAACTATGCAGTCCACAATTTAAAGAATATAAATACATTATTTTGCATTTAAACTGTATGTTTAAAAAAGTACAATCATGACTGAACCTGAGTTTCCAGTGCACATTCTCAGTGTAGGGATAGGCCATGCCTCAGGTGAAAGCTCAGAACCTCCAGAATTCACTCACTGAGCTGCAGAAGCTGCGCTAGCACAGATTAATGATTGCATTCACATCAGAGAGAGTCCTTTTAGGTTTAATGCAGCTCTATGCTCAAAGCCAGAACCTGCAGCCTGAAATTGGAGGGATTAATTTTCTTGCCATATGGCCTCTCCACGTAAACACTGTGAGCCCCCTCCCTGTTCTAAAGGTTATTTTTTGCAGATGTACAGATGCTCATGGCTTCGGGGCTGCAGAGTGACAGCAGCACCGGGAGCACCCAGGACGAGGACACCCTGACCGCCAGTGTGCGCTCCCATGTAGACTCTCTGTGCGCCAGTCTGGACAGGTCTGAATGCGGGCCCCTGACAGTCAGTGTGGAGCACTCTGAAGGGAAGCCCCTGACTTCCTGTGTGTCCTCCAGTCTGGATGGACTCAGCACTGCGTGTTCTCCCTCTGATGCCTGGGGCCCCGGGGACCAGCCGATGTCTGAGAATGAGAGCATCAACTCCAGCTCGGGTCAGTGGTTCTTGGTATTGGTCTCCTTCAGCCAGTGAAAACATACTGTACGTTTTGGATTAGTTGTTTGCATGCGTTATGTTATTTCTGTCATTCCTAACAAAAGAAGCAGTGCAGTGCATCAGGCAAAATACAGGCACACTGCTACACTTACAATATTGGTGTAATTACATCAACTATAGAGAGATCACTAGCCATACTATTTAAGTTTTTCAGTTTTTGCACTTTTTTCTTATGCTGGTATAAATTGTCAAACTATTCTCACAAAACATGAAGGCTTTCAAAACTCACTCCCAGCAGCGTTCATTTGGCTGCAGCTGAACATTATGGGTAACGTCACTCACTTAGTCCACTTCTTTATAGAGTTTATGGTTAACTCATGTGATTAATCAAGGAAAATTAATGCATTAATCTTGAACTAGGCACTAGGTCCTAAGAGCCAGTCACACCTGCAAGCGACAATGAAGGGCCTTTAACCCCATGAAACCTGGTCATGTAGGCACATTTAGACCACCTGGACCATGTGATCATAAAATACAATGTTTAGACTTAAATAGTAGTTTCATTAATGTATTTATATTTGTGAAATAATTAAATTATTTAGCCTAAATTCCTTAAAGAATATTTTAATTCTTTAAAGCTTTTAGGTTGAGCTTAAACAATGACATTAAAATAAACATACAATGCATTTAATCTTGATAAATCCTATTTCAATAGAGTGATTATCAGCACTATGTAAGTGTTTCTTTGGTCTGCATGCAGATGTGGATAGAGAGAAAGTGGCGATGTCGGAGCTCCCGGTCAGCACAAGTGCTCCCCAGACCAGAGGCTCTCAGCTCAGGTGTCCTGTGTACGTGTACAGCTGTGCCCTGGAGCAGCTCAGGGAGCAGCTGGTGCAGCCCATGTCCAGTCGCAGACCCACCGACATCTTCCTCAGGTGACCACTCTGACATCACACTTCTAGGTGTTCACTTAGCTTCACTCACTACGTTTACATGCACTGGGAAATCTAAAGCCTTTTTTACACTGGCACGGGTCGCTTGGGATGCCTCGGAGCGGGTGTGTTTGGTGTGGTTCCCTCCAACCGAGTTGTGTTTCCATGCCCCGAGCACATCTTCAGGTCTAGGGGCAGGGTCTGCTCTGTGAGACACTGACGTGACCCAAATCTGACAAAAGTTTTCTTAATAACATAAAATAAAAATCTTTGAATTATACTCGTATTTATAAGGCCAATTTCAGCAATTCACAAAAAGACGTTTAGTTTGTGGCACTGTGAGACGTGGCTGAAGCTAACACAAAACTACTTCTGGTTTATCATTATTTTTTTCTGCATTCATTTCACTTCTGCGCCTCTACACTGTGTTTTAACCTCTTTTTATGTAATGCATTGGGTTTGGCTAATGTTAGATGCATTATGCACTGGAAATATATTATTTTCGATCTTTAAACTTGAGTGCCATGCATCGATAAACAGGAAACAGCTGTTGCATTTGTGCTTTGTTTTGCGACGCATATTGGGTCAACATATAAAGTTGCCATAACTGTAAATACAGCATCAAGTCAGCGTTTATTTTCTGTTTATATCTGATTTTTGCCGTCTTCAGTCTGCGTTCTTTCTTGCCCAATCATCTCTTTTCTTGTGTAGCCGCGCCTTAGCGAGCTGGCACCCTCTGGGGGATAGTACACTCCAGGGTCCGCTTCGGACTCCTCAAACGGGGTGGTGTTTACTTTAGACAGTGAACACACTTGCGGCCCGTACCGATCGGCTCCAAATCGAACCAGTACGGTAGTTTTTCTTCAATGTGTTTGGACATTTACTCATTTTAGATCAGCATTAAAAGTTTCCAGGTTTTCATGCATTTTGAAAAATTGGTTTAAACTGGACTAAGCGAGTTATCCGGTTTTCCTGGCATGCATGTAAACTTACTGATTGAAAATGTATGTATGCTTATGAATATATATAAGGCTGTCAGTGTCATCCATTGAATACACCATCATTTTTGTTCTGAAGACTACACTATACATGTGAACTTGTCAGAGTTCAATCATGGTTCCCTGTTGGACAAAGTGTGTTAACAGTTGTGTTCATTGTTGCCCCTGGAGGTCCACGCCTCCTACAGAGCTGTGGGACTTGTGTCAGCAGATGAAGTTCAGGTAGCTCTTCCTTCTCTTCTGGTCATGCTGAGAGCACACCCTACTTATAATTATTGCGCTACCTTTTTCTCAATGTTTTGTTTCTTTCATATGTTAGCACCTGAGAGGGACACTGCTTCTCCACTCCAAATCCAAACCCCAAGCAATGTAACCTAGGGGTGGGTGATATGCCAAAAAAATCACAATTTTCTTAAAGCCAGATTCCGATTTTGAGTTCATCATGATTCATGTAGACTGAACATGTTTATATTGCTATTAAGAGTTCAAATCACATTCACTCACTCAGAGCATGGCAGAGGCTGAGGAGTAGGGAGGAGTGAGTAGAGGAAATAAAATCTGTCACGGAGCGTAGAACTGCATGAAATACTTACATTAAATAATTACTGAATCACAATCTGATGATATCAAAATTGCATATTGGCAAAAGGATTAGATAACAATGAAATTTTAGCAGCATATTGCCCAGCAATGTAACATAGGGATGGGCTATATGCCAAAAAACTGATATCACAATTTTCTTTGAGTGCAATCGCGATTTCCATTTCATCATTATGTAAACTTAGCATTTTTATTGCCTTGAAGAGGTAACTAATGTCATCTGCTTCTTCTGAAAGTTCAGTTGGTTCATTTGAATCCACCTGTTACATTAATGAGGCAATAGGAGAAGTGAGTTGGAACATGCCTTTGTTTGAGCACAGAGCTGCATTCAAGAGAAAATTTGTGAATCACCATGTGACGATTTTACCAAAACAGCAGATCATTACAGGAATGAGCTCATGATTAGATTTTTAGCACCATATCACCCAGCCCCAACGTAACTTACAGTCCACTCTCCATAAACATAATAGTGAGTCAAAGGTAGCAGAATAATTATATGGGTGGTTCTGGCTTTGGCTCTGGCTGTGGGACTGGGTGAGGTTCTGGTTGAGCTGGGGATGTGCTGAGTGACACTGCAGACTGGTTAAAGTTCCTTCTGATCATAGCTACGCTGGTGTGCTGATGTTGATTTATATCTAACCACAGAACCTACTGCCACTCAAAGGTCTCTTTTTGTGCTTCTGTCATTTGGGTATCACAGGCAGCAGTCTGAGCAGGTATGCACAGACATGTATTCACCACTGTCACTGAAAACTCACCAGGGAGCAATTCCATATCCTGGTATAGGCAGACTGTGCAAAAGCATAGGGTTCCTCACAAAATAGGGTAATAAGTGTGCTGATATTTAAACCTTGAAGGTAGCTAAATTAATACAAGATAAGGCAGTTAATATGTGAATGCCATCTCTGATCTAAAAGAGATGAAATTGATCAGTGTCTCTTGCTGGACAAGAGACACTTGGTCAGTCTGCCCCAGGGCATCTGTGGGTACATGAGCTTACCCTCACAGAGTTTAGAGTGAATGAATAATGACTACAGAGTTCAGTGTATAAAGGAGGGGAGAGAAAGAGCAGAGAAGGGGGAGTAGAGAAGCATGTGAGGAGGAGAGAAGGAGGATGAGAGCATGAGAGAGAGAAGCAGGAGGGGTAGAGGAGAGGAACACTGAAGGGGGAGGAGGAGGGGAGCACAGGAGTGGGAGAGAAGGAGTGGCACACAGAAGGTGGAAGAGAAGGCTGAGGAGAGGAGCACAGGAGGGGGAGATGAGGAGGAGAGGAGCACAGGAGGGGGAGAGATGGAGAAGGAGCAAAGCATTTGCTCCTCACATGCTCCTCTCCTCCACATGCAAAGGAGGAGGAGGAGGAGGAAATAAGCACAGGAGTATCATGTGAAACTAGTATCGTTGCCCATCTGGTTAAAAGTATTTGAGCAGCTGTGCTGAGCAGATGACTTTAAATAACAGCATGTTGTGTGTGGACATGTTTTTGGTGAGTTTTGTTAAACCTCCAGCATGCACAGGGGTGGGCTGCCTGGCACTGGGCTTGTTTGGTCTGTGGATTGACTTGTAGTTATAGACATATGGGTTTATTCACTTTAATCAAATGTATTCATTTTAGAGTGGGACTAAACACCTAAACTCTGCCCACAACCACATTTGAAATAGAGCTGCTAAACTGGGCAGTGCCTGGAGGACTAAAGAGTGGGGGGGAGGAGGGGTGGGGTCTGGGGATATGAGGAACATTGTGATTGGTCGAACAGGTATCCACAATTTCCGGTAGTTGTGATGTCACCAACTACTGGACATTACAGAGGCCACTGATAGGTGGTGGGCCGAGAGCCTTTCTTTCTTGAAAACATAGGTCTCCACCGAGGGAGGACACATAGTTAAACTTATAAGTAGAATGTTTTTTACTCAGTGAGACCCGCTTTGTTGCCACTCCAGATTCTTGTATATTTTTCACAAAATTCACAGTTTTATATTCTCAATTTTTCAGGCAAACACGACGGCTGTGAACCACGTACACCTTAGATATAGACCGCGAACCAATCAGTGAGCAGCACCACAGAGCTGTTCACTCACAACACAAAGCTCACAGTGGTTGGAGATCTGCTTCATATAAGAATAATGCGAAATGGTGATGGTGCAGACAACAAAGCCATTATCTTTTGTGTCAATGTAACTCAACCACTACGTGGCTGTGTTTATTTGTGTTTATAGATTAATTTAAGGTTTTCTGAAATGACGATATTACAACATCCATCAACACACAAACTAATTATTCTGTTGGTTTCATTGTTTTGCTGACGCTTTATTGGTATTGGTTATTATGTTAGTAAAGTTGCTGTGAAAGACTGGTACAGTGCAGTGATTTTATAATGGAGCCATGGTACAGGCGCACAATATGAATCTCAAAAAATGTAATAAGCATAAGATGTAATCGCGACGCTGCAACAACCCAGTTTTATACTGCTCCCTATGGAGCATATCTTCGCTCATGGTTAGGAACACGATAAGGTTGAAGAATAGGTGGGCGGGGTTTGAGCCAGAACAAGAATATTTCCAGATGCGCTACTGGCTAATAGCAGAGGATACATCACCCATTGCAATAGCTGTCCACTGTTTTTGCATTCAGAAAAAAGTTGCTGATTACCAAAAAGCATACGAGAAACACGAGTGGCGACAAATTTATTTAGGTTCCCTGTTAAATGTAGATTATGACTGCAGAAAACTGGGTCCTCCCTCAGTGTAGATCTATCAACTGCGCAAAAAAGGCTGTTGGTCCACTGCTTAAGGCAGAAGACACTTTAGGGGCTTTTGACCTAGTTTGCACTTAAGTTAACAAAAAGGGACTTGGAACAGTAGGCAATGCTATTCAAACACCATATATTCAGTTTAGCATTGTGATAATAGTTCAATTCCTCAATCATTGGGGCTTTTTAATTAAGAGGTCTACAACCAACCTGCTGTCCATAAAAGCATGTAGAGGAATAAGCTGGATTTTTAGTATTAAATGGTAGCGTTGCTACTCATTGATACATTTTGTACTAAAACATACAAAAAAAATCAATACAGAACGTCAGATACAGCTGTTCAGGAAAGCTCAAATTTTGTATTGAACTACTGTAAGACCACGTGGTAACATAAAGAAAGTACTATTATTTAGTGTAGTCTATTTTTGGTGTATTTTCTAGTATCAAGCCTATTCCTTAGTATCAACGACACTATAACGACACTTCTGTAGTGTGTGTCTGTAGTGTGTAAGGCCCTATGTGTGCTGCAGGAGTGTGTCCCAGGACCGCAGCAGCCCGTCCCCCTGGCCCGAGCTCCTGTCCCAGCCCCACAAACACAAGGACCTGGCCCACTACTGCAACCTGCTCCAGGAGCACTACCACCAGAGCTACGTAAAAGGTCCACACTGTGCACCATCTCACACTCTACTTTAATACACTAGTTTTTATGTTTTTACCATTCTGTTTGATCAGATGTGCTAAATAAAAAACAAAAACAAAAAAAAAACAACTAGGGTTTGGCATTTTATAATTGTTTCCCCGTCTCATTTACCCATTCAAAATTGTATTCTGAGTGCAGTTATCCATAGTGGGGCCGATGTTTGGTTGAATTGATGTCCCCAGGTCCTCTGCACATGAGCCCTTTGATGCGAAATAATCTAGTCCAGAAGGACAGTCTGCTACATTTGGTCATTAAAAGGAATGATGCTTAGGAGCAAGGTTATAAAAAGGGTTATGATTCTTGTTATAGGATACCATTAGGAAATTCCATTTCTCCAGCCCAGGTATGTCTTTTCAACAAGTTAGCTTTGAAAGGCGGAGCTGTCTATTTGCTCTATGGCCAGATCACCTCAACAAGGCATATCAGCTCAACAGAACACCAACAGCATGTAATGTACCATAAAGGGGCAAGCAGAAATCAGCTTTGCAGTTTTCCATAGGAAGTCAGCAGACTTATTTTTTTAATGTCCAAATTCTAAAATAATAACCACGAGTATCATAGATTATAACTATGTGGCAGACAAAAGCATAATATGTCTTCTTTAAAGTGACTATTATATAGTTACTAAATAGAGTGTTTACTCTAGCCACAAGTTAGTGGTCACTTTGTTTCATACATTGTTATAGACTTTTCTTATGTTAATAAATACAAAATATGCTATATACTAGTATAATATACAAATGTGCTGACAGACTCACGTGTGTGTTGTTGTGGACAGGAGTGTACCGCAGCCTGCAGCAGTCCTACAGCATCAGTGCCCAGGATGTCTTGCTGGCCATGGACTACTGTGAAGAGTCCCTTCAGGAGATGGACATCAGTGCAT
>JACM01052217.1:0-36234 GCA_000787095.1 Periophthalmodon schlosseri | reverse complement strand
TTATTTATTTATTTATTATTTATTTTAATTTTAATACTTTTTTCCAAAGTTTTAGAAATTCTTGTATTCTCAAATTTCGTTTTGTCTCGTCTTTTGTCAACCAATAAGTTAAAGGGACACTGTGTAACTTTTCTGGTGGGGAGCCTGCTTCCTGTTCGTCTCTATGGAGATGTTATTAGTTTGCCTGGAATGTTCCACACTCACATGAAAGCAAGCAAGAATTTGACACGACCAGGTTACATAGACGTCACATCTGTGGAGAGGCGAACCCACGCACAATTGTTTTTCAAGGATTTTTTTTGCAATAAGACACTTGCAAGACAGATTCATCCTGGCCCTCCGGTATCCTACGGCAACAAGGACACAAGGAGACAAGGAGAGAGGTGAGGGGTTGGCACTGACGCATGTGGAAGACGTGGGCAGTACTCAGTTATATTTACTTGAGTAACTTTTTTAAGAAATTGTACTTTTCAAAGTACTTTTCTAGCAGCTTTCTAGCAGCATACTTTTAATCCTATTTGAGTAATATTTTTTATTTTTTATTTGAGTAAAAGTTGTGGTTACTCTTCCCACTGTAAGTCCCAATGTCCCGACAGTTACTCTTAAAGTTCCTCTTACTTGAGTAGCAATTTTCCCAAATACTTTTTTACTCTTACTTGAGTAATTTCCTGGACCACTACTTTGTACTTTTACTTGGGTAATATTATTTTGAACTAACTTTACTTTTTGAGTAAAATTTTTGGCTACTCTACCCACCTCTGAACGGTGGGCGAACACAAAAATATAAGTTTTGAAATAACTCCAGGATTGGAAGAAAGTTCTAGCATTCTTCAAGACAAAAATGACTAATGTGGCCAAGGGGAGATTTGAAAAACTACCGGAGAAACTAGTTATTTTCCGCTAGAAGAATGCAAGGCTTGTGTGCTGCTGCTGAGAAAAAAATAAATGAAAAAATAACAAGAATTTTTAAAACTGTTGAAGAAAGTTTAACAAAATTTGTTCAGCGGTCATCAATAAAAGTTTGTACCAGTGTAAGTCTGTTATTTTTTTATTTAGAATTGCAGGGTGTTTGGAAGTTGGCGATTCTATTTTCAAACAGGCAGTCGAATATTAGCGTAACTCGCTCTAATCCAGATATGTAAGTTACGGACACAACAGCAAAATAAAAATACCAGGATCATGTAGAGCGGTTTAATATGAACATTTTAAGACCAAAATGACGAGCCTGACAGCAGCAGTTACAGAGAGAGCAGCGACAGTTTTCCCATGTAAAGTGAATTGGAGCCAGAGTCGATCAGCCGGAAGTGCACCCTGTTTGGAACGCAGTAGCTAACAGGTTAGCTATGTCCATTTATATATACAGTCTATGGGTCTGTATGTATGTCTATTGCAGCATGTTCAGCAGTTACCATAGTGACACAGTACACACATAGCAAACACAGCCTGTCAAAATGGCATTTAAATGGATTTAAACAACACATTTTCAGGAATCTGTGATCAGTACGAGTGTTCGTGTTCATGTTTTCAACAAAAAAGCAGCACGAATCAGCTCTCCTGTTATAGTTCGAACCAAGTCAACTCTCTCTGGTCAGATTGTGTCAAAATAAAGCTAAGATTAAAGTCTAACTTGAGTAACAGAGCTTCAGACAGAGCAGTGCCTACAGCAAGCCAATCGCATTATTCTTTTTCAGTCAGTATCGCGCCTAATAAGCCATAAACAACATAAACATATCCAATTTCTTGTTGTCCAATTGATTGGGCCAAATTGCATTAGAGGGATTAACCAGCTCTCCTCTGTCTCACTGGAAATCCCCATTTAATATAATGACAAACAGCTTTGCGTTTGTCGCCAATGACTCTAAAGACTATTGTCACCGAATACATGTGTGCTGCCAGCGCTAATAACCCGAGCTAATATAGCATTCACTGAACCACGACCGATCTACAGGCTTCTTGGGTTAAAATGTTGAAATTAATGTGAAAGAATTGTATGGTGAAAAACATGCCGCGGGGGGGTAGGCAGAAATCTGCGGAGAAGTCTCGTGAAGCCTAATTGCTCATTACGAAAGAAATGATGTTTGGACTTATTTTGCGGTCCATTTCACGTGCCGTACATTAATGCAATAAGTCAATTAAAATGCAAATATGTCAGTGTAAGAACTGTCGAGGGGGGATGAATTATGGTGGGAAATAACAAACGGAATTTGATTTTTTTGCGTCTAAAAAGATCATTTCTAGATTCTCGAAAGTCGCTGTAAATACGGTTGCATTTGACATTTTTGAACAATCAACATGAGAGTGTCTTGCTCAAGGACGCAACTGCAGCGAGCGTTTCTGGCATGCAGTATGGGTCAAATGTAGAGGACAAATTTAAATTGAATTAAAACTAAATTGAAATACAGGGTGTCCATAAAGTCTTTTTACAATTTTAAAATTTTATTACAAAGGCAATTGTTAAGACATATTAATTAGATTTGTTTTATTGTACTCAGTGGTTATAAAAGTTGGAGTCACATTGGAGTTTTGTATTTCAGGCATCCTGTTGATTAAAGAGGCAGCCTTTTGAACGAACCACTATGAAATGGCTACTCCTCAAAAGAAGGCACAATGTGCATCATGGTTTATTGACACAAAATCAGATACACAGACTTAACGAAACTACAGAACAAAGTATGGAAGAGATCCACCATCACGTAGGTCAATTCATGCATGCCACAAGAAATTTATGGAGACAAGGACAGTGTTAGATAGAAAGAGAAGTGGGTGAACATGAACATCTGAGGTGCCTATATAGAGGTGTATTAAATTAGGTCAAAAACTTTGCAAAACACTGAGAACAACAGATCAAGTCTGATTAAGATAACTTATCAACTGCCTTTGTATTACATTTTTTAAACTGTAAAGCGACTTTATGGACACCTTGTATATCTTGGCCTTGCTAAAAGGAGGCTTCAAACCACCAACCTGCCGGTAAAAGGGCGAACGTCTCCCATAAACGACACTACTATGGCTTCTTTAATATTGATAATACTGCATTAGTCTTATAGCACTTTTCCAGACGCTCAAAGTTCAGGTTTGTGCATTATTTATTCACTACACACTCCAGCCTCTCCGACCACCACCAACACTCACCATATTCATACTAGGCAATATGGGTGAAGTGTCTTGCCTAAGGACGCAACAGCAGCTGGTATTTCCAGTAGTCTCGCCTCAAAGCACTAACCGGCCCAACCCTGCTTCGCTTCAGAGACCAGATAAGACAGAGCATTCACAAGGTGGTCATTTTGCAGTTGAAAACACAGCTTTTGTCTCCATAACAGCAGAGCCATCTCCTTTAAATAATACAATTTGTACCAAAGTGAACATAACAACCACTTTTCTTCAAATTGTGGACCTTGCCATACATTTTGAAGACATCGATATCTGTAAGAGGAACACAACAGGTTGATAACATTCAAAATCGTACCATGCCTTTTCAGATTGTGTCTACGTTATATGCAACATTCTGAGGCACTGTCCCATTCAAAAGCCATATTATTTCGATTTAATTTCTTAATTGCTGCGGCATCGGCCCTAATTGGCCACTACAGCAAGACAAACACAATATCAGTGTTAGCTGATCAAACCCATTTCGGACTATGCCTTTTTAGATGTATTGGGGACTCATAGTAAATGCATATTGTAAGAACCATTTCATTTACCATTTTATATTTAATTACATTTTTTTTTGTTTATAATCACATATTTTTTAATTATTGTAAATTAAAAATATGTGCAAGTATGACATAAAATCCTTAGTATCAATGAATTAAAAAAAATAATAATTTAACGTTCCTTAAAATATTTTATTAATGGAAATTATTATTATTATTATTATTTTTTTTTTTACATTAATCAAAACTAATGATTTCATGTACTAATTGGTTGAAGAAAAATTACCTTTAATAAAATTTACTTTATTAAATACTAAATGTAATTAAAGATTTTATGTGATACTTACAAATTTTTTTTAACTTAACAAAATAAGATTATAAACTTAAGAAAAGTTACGCAACCATTTATCTCAATTTTTTTTAATTACTGTTAAATTGTTCGGGTTTCCATTGTATGGTATATGCAACATTCTGAGGCCTTTTCACATTCAAAAGCCATATTATTTTGCATTAAATTCCTAATTGCTGCGGCAACGCTCTTAATTGGCCACTACAGCAAGACAAAGCACTGAATTATATGTTTTAAGCATTAGTTGATCAAATCCATTTCGAACTATGCCTTTTCAGATGTAAATGTGACTGTTAGACGCAACATTTTAATGACTTTTTCCCATTCAAAAGCTGTATTCATTTGTTTAAAACTGTTCATCGCTACGGCAACAACCCTCATTTTCCATCATTCTAAAAACCCATTGAAAGCCGGCTAACAAAGATGCACATACTGGTTAACCGCGATGCCGAATACCCGGGAGCCATTTTGTTTTTTGCGGCGTAAACAACAATTAATTTCTCAGACGGACGACAAATGAGCGATTGGCGATGCAGGGGATGGAGTGGAAAAACAGAAGAGTCCGCGAGAGTCAACAGGCGATTCCTCCGCGCCGGTTTAGATGGATGGAAAGCTATTAAAAATGAAATATGTTCCAATGCACGGGGGTATTGTGGGAGTGCTGCAGAGGACATGCTAATGAGTCATCAAGCATCGAGCATGTAGACTGGATTTGGAGAACATCAGACGCTGCAGGCACCGAAAGCGTCTGGCCATTGTTCACAAGGATCACAGGACCAACACTACAGAACCGGCGATATACTTCAAGATGACAGAAAAGAAGAAGCGAAAGACATTTTGGGCTATGGTGCTTCCTCAATATTAAAGTTCCATACTTTAAACCATGTTATAATGTTGTTACTTCCTCAAAAACATCCCTGGAGTTGTGTTTTGTTTCATTATTATTAGTCTGCTTACATCTCCAAAGCTCAAAATACTCTGTGTTTTGTTTCATTATTATTACTCTGCTTACATCTCCAAAGCTCAAAATGCTCTGTTCCACCTTGTGATGTCATGTAGTTTTCAAGTTAACAACTACGTTTTACCTTTTGTTGAGTAGAGATTGGAAATTCCAAGGCTAAAACTATCCAAATGATTCTAGTGAAGGTGAATGGAGTTTAAAAACGCACTTCCTCTATTACTATATGACATCACAAGGTGGAACAGAGTGTTTGAGAGAACTGAGATTTGTCTGCGTGAATAAAACAAAACAACTCCAAGTATGTTTTTGATGGGGAAACAACATTATAACAGATCAGAAATTAGCATAACATTTTTCCCATGTATCTGAGCAAAATTGTCTTGCCTCAGTACAAATATATTGTATAAGCAGCTCTTGAGGTCAAAATAAATCTGCTGTGTCCTATCTGCATTTAATTATAAAGCATTTTACTAGCTGAGAATCAGAAAATGCGCGGTTAGCATGCTAGTTGTTGTTAGCATTACCGTGAGGGGAAAACTCCGCTTACAGACTCATCGCATCCGTTTAAAATGAACTAGTTCTGGTGTACGACTGCAGGAAGGGCGCGGTGCTGCAGTTAACAGAGTGTAATTTAAATAGATCTGTCTTTCTTTTTAATTATTTGTCATCTATGTTTGCCACAGCAGCTTGAAGAGAATTTTTTGGCAATTATTGAAATATTTACAGCAGTTGTAGCTAAGTGCTTGTGTACATTCTCATAAGATAACCCGGAACAGACCTGACTTGGCCGTGTCCCATCTGCTGCACCGGTTGTAAACAGTCCAAGCCGTTAGCTGCAGCAATTAGCAACCACTTCGACATCAGCCAAGTCACTCCATGCTACATTACTTGTATATCAGGTTCCTTGTTCAAGCAGTTGAATAGACAATCCAGGAATACAAACTAGTGCACCAATTTTTCCAGTCCCAAACCTGGTCGGGAGGCAGGGAGGGCGTCTGACGTTTATTTATTTAGCTATCTATCTTTACTTATCCAGGGAGACCCAATGAGCGCACTTAGACTCTCTTTTTCATGGATGCCCCCAGTTTATTCCACGTTTGTGAAGCAAAACAGCCAAAAACCCTTTTTCCCGTCTCAGTTCTGGTGCGGCCTGTCCTTAGACTTATACAGTCATGTGATCTTCTATTAAAAGTTCCTGTATCAATGATTAACAAGCGAGATATTCCGGCAGTCAATGATTTAGTTCCTTATAAATACATTTTATACCGTGTTGTTCTACTTTTTCAAAGAGAATACAGTGATGGGTTTTGAATTAATCACCTGTAATGAGACATGAAATGAAACATAAAGCATGTGCCAAAGAAATACAGTCTGTAAATCATAATTAAAAGATGACATGTTGAACTCTCTGATGCCCTCTGGTGGCAACTGCATGAAGTGAAGCATATCGGAATGGCAAATTAGCAGCATGGCTATTGTAAACAGGATGCTAGCAGATTAACAAAGGAAATGCAAATGCTGAAATAATAATAATAATAATAACAAGTCCAATTTTGGGTTTCAATAGATTATACATGACATAAATATGAATGAAACAATAAGTACACCAGAGGCCACATAATAAAGGCGCACTGTGTAACTTTTCTGCTGGAGTTTTCCTTGCTTGTTTCCATGGAGATGTTATTGCTTTGACCGGAGTATTCCACAGTATGGCGTTAAACTGGATTTAAGTGTTTTTACTGCTTAAAAAAACAAACTTGAAAAGCAGGCGGCTATTCTTATCATCAAGCGGGGTTGCCTTGATAGAGAGATGTTTAAAGCCACTGTGGAACTTTCCAGGCAAAGCATTACCTCTCCGTGGAAGTGGGAGAAAAGTTCCAGAGCTTTTAACATAACTTTTAAGATAGTATTACATAAAGTAGCACATTTATTTTCATCACATAAATCCCGAAGGACAAAAAACATAAAAATCAAAATATATTTTCGTGAATCCCCATTCGACATCCCAAACCAGTGAACTATTTTGGCGATAAACATTGCTCGGTGTCTATAGCGCGTGAATGGCCTAGAAAGGACTTATTCACGCTTTCTAGGCCACAAAATCCCATATTCCAATCGCATGACCTTAAATGCCACAATCAATATACTGGGAAGCGAAACTAAACACCAGCCAAATTCCACCAGGCAGTCCCGCTTCCTTTGTAACCCTTGTTCTCACACATGAATATTTGAAACTAGACGCTGGTGTGTTTTGCTTGCTAGGGAAATCTGGCATATCGCGTGTTCAAAATTCACACATTCT
Source organism: Periophthalmodon schlosseri (assembly GCA_000787095.1). Taxonomy (NCBI): domain Eukaryota; kingdom Metazoa; phylum Chordata; class Actinopteri; order Gobiiformes; family Gobiidae; genus Periophthalmodon; species Periophthalmodon schlosseri. The sequence goes on along the minus strand of JACM01052217.1, from coordinate 28,969 downwards.
CAAAAGAAGTTCCACGCCCTGATCTGCTAGTTACACCACTGTGCAGGAAGTGCGTGACATCATAGGGGTTAAAGGTTTCAAAATGCAGTTTTTTTTGGAAATATTGGGCGAACTGGGTTGATTCGAGCTGTAGGAAAAATGGTTGGAGGTTGGTATTTATAGGTGGGAAGTGATGCCACGATACTAAAATTTCAAACTCAATTTTGATACTAAGAAATAGACTCAGTACTCAATACCACTGCCGATACTACAATGATAAAAACACTCTTTATTTAGACAATAGAATGTTGTTTTCTACATTAAATAATAGCATGTTCCTTTACCCATAAACTGTATAAAGAAGTGGGCTAAGTGAGAGTGACGTCACCCATAGCGTTCGGCTCAAGTGAAACGAAGCTCATTGAGGCTAGAGCATATATTTAGGGAAAATTTGGAGCCAAGTTCCATATTTGGAGTTCTAGGCTGAGGTAACGCCCACCCGCACCGCTGGTTTAACCATAGACTGTATATATAAATGGGTTTAGCAGGGAGCGGGCGCTTAGCAACGCTGTCAATCAAACCTGTTGCTAACGCTAGCGGAAGCGGCCTCGAGGAAAGAAGGCGCCTGATTTGTCTGTTATTAATGTTCATATTTTGAGTTACGAACACAATAGCCAAATAAAAATATCAGGATCATGTAGAGCGGGTTAATATAAACATTTTAAGACCAAAATGACGAGGCTGGCAGCAGCAGTTACAGAGAGAGGGGTGACAATTTTTCAGTGTAAAGTGAATTGGAGCCGAGTCGATGGAGCTGGAAGCGCGCCCATGAGCACTTCCTATTTGGAACGCGGCAGCTAGCAGGTTAGCTATGTCCATTTATATATATAGTCTATGGCAATCCCTCAGTCGTCCAGTTAGGTTCCACAGTGGTCCAGGGGCGTGTACTAGTCTATGTGTCTTATACTTGTTCTAATACAACTCAAGATCATTTTAAACCTATTCAGGAAAGGTTCACTTCTGTCCTGTGAATGTGACTTTACTATCGATACCTCCTCAAATGAGTATCTAGTTTTAATACTAGTTTTATTGATTACTATCTGATTTTCGATATAGTGGGAATCATAATAGTTTGGTACTCCATTTTTTGGTTTTATAGTTATAACGATGGTATAAAGTTTTATATATTGAACTTCAACTGTTAGCTTAGTTGGCTTTTAAATCAATCTTCGGCCATCTTAATCTTGGTCTCATGGTTTAACTTAAAGGCGCGCTATGATGTGACTTTTCGGCTGGAGGGTCCACCACCTGCTTGTTTAAATAAAATTTCATTTACAACTTTACTGGTTTGATTGGAACGTTCCACAGTAAGGCACTGCATGTTTTTATCTATACAGTCATTCTTACTGTGACTGGGTTCACATCTTCACAGATCTGACCTTTAACTTGATCTGCATACATCCATTGTCTCCATAGATAACGTTGTTTAATGCTATACTGTGGAACATTCTTCAGCGCACATTTAAATGAACGTATAGGAACCATGTTAATTTATCTCTCAGAAAGGGAAACATGCTGGTGCATAGTACATATACAGTATAAAATCTATATAATATCTATACGGAACGCCACAGGTGAAGCTAGCTTGCGACAGTCTTGAGAACCAGTTTACTAGGTTGTATTAGATCATGCCAACCGCCTAGAATAGACACATTACTGCACAACAAAGCTGCACGCGCGAGTAGACGTGCACATATGAAAAACATCCACCCCCCTCCGCTCGCAAGCTAGCAGAGGTAAACATCGCAGCGCTAGTACACAAATGGCTCCTGACGGCATACCGAACAGCACTGGTTAAAGCAGGCCCCGGCGCTAATCGGAAGCTACAGCGGTGGAAGCTAACAAGAACGAGAAAATAGGACTCAAGGGAAGGAGCTAGGAGAGATAGGAGGTGCAGAGAAGTGCGCTATATACAGTGTGAGCCCCAGAGGTACAGAGAAAACAGGTGAGGTTTGACTAGCGCGCTGCACCAGATGTTGTACCGTTGGTTATGTTAGCAACGCTGTGTTTTTAAACTCCACACACCTTCACTAGAATCATTTGGATGATTTCAGCCCTGGAATTCACAATCTCTACTGAACTAAAGATAAAAGTAGCTGTTAACTTGAAAACTACCGCTTCATGACATCACAAGGTGGAACACAGCATTTTGAGCTTTGAAGATGGAGACAGACTAATGATAAAGTGTTACTCAAACATGTGTGAATGAAACAAAACACAACTTCAGGTACGTTTTTGATGAGGTAACAGCATTAGAACATGGCTTAAAGCTCACAAGAGTCAAGTTTGTGGAATACAGAACCTTTAATTCGCCTTAATAAAGCAGAAACAAAGAGTTAAATAAGAATGATTCACACTGAGTAACTTAAAGCTACAGTATGTAACTTTCTGGAGGTGGCACGTCACCTGCATGATTCCATGGAAATAGAAAGTTAAAACCGTACACTCTCAATGAAGATAGATACGTTTTATGCCCTACTATTAAAGCCATTTCCATGTAGACAATTCCAGATCACATAAGAGTCAGGTTTGTGGAAATGCAAGCCCGCTTAAAGCAAGGACACATGCTTTCTAGTTTTTCAGTGCAATAAAAACACCAACATGAAAAACCTGATTCCAGTTTAGTATATTTTTTTTACTAAAATTATGGTCAATCAATATAGTTTTTTTCTTCAGATCAAAGGCTGTTATAAGTTTACAGACATATGTTTTTGTTATAGATTCAGAAATGGCGGGAACGGGCGTATACCAAATGTTGCTCGTTTTAAAATTTTGCTTTTAGGACAAATTTCATCAAGGTCAATTCAAAGTTCAAACCGTGCTTTCATTTTCTGTAAAACTTGGTTGTCTTTTTGATTCTCAGCCTTTGGTAACATACATAAATATAGATATAAAAAAAAAAAGTATGAATATGTATAAATGTATAAATCTGTAGATAAGTAAAACAAAAGAACTTTCGCTTCACATTCTGATTTTTCTATCATACTCTGCCATATCCTAGCTTCTTTTTTCTCAGAGCTAATCGCCTAATCTCCTCGTGTCCCTTTGCTAGCCTGATCCGCGTTATCTCCATAGACTTAGACAGTATCTTTGCCTGTAAACCGATTCGGCACGGCGCATTCTTTCACTGCATGTTCCAGGGACCTAAGTACATCTAGCATTAGCCGTCTGCTAGCTAATCTCTAACTGTCAGAAATGCCCAGGCTCTGTCTTCTACAATGGGGCTAGTGTGTTTGTAAAGGGCATGAATGGAAGCTAGTATATCTTTAGCGGTTAAAAGCGCTACAGGTTTAATAGGGTTATGTGCGTAGACAAGGAGGACTGAACTGAGCGCGCCAATGCACACGGGATGTTAGCGTTAGCGACATTTACGTGTTCAAATGCCAGCCAGATTACGCAGGATAGACAGTAAAGGACAGGCTAATCCTAAGGTGCGTGGTTTGTATGTTATGGGTTCAAGTCTATAGACATATAGAGAGAAATAGTCTTTGAAGAATTAAAGGAACTGTATGTAGCCTGCGCTCTTACCGTTTTAAAAATATACTACAATAAAATCACAACTGAACCTGTGTTACCAGTGCCTTAACCTGCAGATCATAGGTTGTATAAAGATGTGGACTAAGGGAGTGCGACGTCACCCATTGTGTTCGGCTTCAGTCAAATGAAGCTCACCGAGGCTAGAGCAGTTATAGGGGCCAATTTGGAGTCGAGTTCCATATTTGGAATTCCGACAGCGAGAATCATAGCAACCAAAGAGCCAATCTGGAGCGAAGCTGTTGAAGGTAACGCCCCTTCGTGCCCGCACCGCTGGTTTGGCAGGCGGCGGGTGCTTAGCAACGCTGTCAATCAAACCTGTTGCTAACACGAGCGGGACCAACCTCGGGGAAAGAAGGCGCCTGGTTTATCTGTTATTAATGTTCATATCTTGATTTACGGACACATACAACAAAATAAAAACCCAACACAAGTTTGTCTCATTCTCAGTATATGGACAGGCCTCATGTGAAAGCTCAGAACCTCCAGAATTCACTCACTGAGCTGCAGAGGCTGCACTAGCACTGATTCATGATTGGCTGCAGGTGCTGGGGGTTAGGTAGTGACCATTCAGATCAGAGAGAGGCATTTTAGGTTTAAAACAACTGGATTTCAGCACTGAAACTGGCAACCCAAATGAGAGACTCATGTGAGGCTCATTTTGCTTGCTTGGATCAATTGGATAATAATCTTGAGGCAACCAAAACACTGAATTATAACATAAACAACTTGCCTATCATGTCCAATGTTTTTGTATTTACGAATAAATCAGCATTACAGTTGTTATTATTGGTAAAAGCTGTATTTGATTCGGACATGTTTACCTCGTTCCTGGGGACACAGTGAGGTCATGCTTATGAAATTTATTGTATTATTTTGAAGTAAAGTTCTCTTATCTGAGAAACATTCCCAATTTGCCTTCTGACTATGCAAATGCAATAACTGTAAAACAAAATGGCGGCTCTACCATTGTTTTGTAAATTGGCAAGAACAGGCGAGGTGAGATAACATATACTTGCCCCCGTAGGGAAATTTGTCCTCTGCATCCTTCCCTCACTGCTTCTGGGACCACCTGTCAGGAGCACTGGGACCCTCCAAATCTCAGGATGAACATCGCGCATGTTTTTGCTAACCACTCTGCCACTCTACTACCCCAAATAGATTGTGTTCACTTACCATCACAACATTCTAGAAACTCCATAGTTTAAAACTGAGCTACTGGACAGGTCTATGGTAGAATTTGCTGTTTAACTGTCAGACTGCAGATGTGTTGACCTGGTTTATGGTTAATATCTCTGTAATTACTGGGCCTGTCCGCGTGAAACAAAAAGTGGCGCAAAGTTCAATATCTTCTGGGTCAATAAATAAACAAAAGTGGTGCCATTATTCAACCACAAAGACTTAAAAAAACATGAGAAAAACAGAACTAGTTCATTTTAAACAGTTTGCAGTGGTGCAAAGTTATTCCTCACTTCCTCAATTCCGAACATCCTAATTATTCACCACGATGACTTTATAACTGCTTTTCACAACTTTCAGAGACCAGTGACGTGACGGTAAATCTAACAACAACCAGCATGCTAACGGAACACACGGCGGACATATTTTGACCTCAGGAGCTGCTTATACAATATATTAGCACCGGGGCAAGACACATTTTGTTCAGATACATGGAAAAAAAATCGGGTACATGGCCTTTAAATAGTTTGTGGAGCCAATCCCAAACAAATAATGATAAGATTCAACTTTTTTTTCGTAAGTTTTGATATTTTTTTCAAAAACGGTAACTCTCCCATAACTAAATCCCAAACAAATAATGATAAGATTCACCTTTGTTTTTCATAAGTTTTGATATTTTTATAGACCCCTCAGTGTTGCCGTAGGTTTACAGGTTTGGGAGGGGGGGTTGGCCGTGTACTCGTGCACACTGGGGGAGAAAAAAATAAACCCGTAATAGACTTATAATTAATTGTCATTTATCTTACTGTTATATTTATATTTCCATGTGTTTAATATTGTTTAAAACTGGCTGTAAACACCTGATAAGCACTTTCAGAAACGTGGCTGTTTTCATTAAATTAGCTTACAGTTAAATTCCATATTATGGCCTTAATCAGTTGCAGTAATGAATTCTGAAGTTAGGACCTAATCCTGTTATTTATGGTGTGCTTCTGAATAAAAGTCACGGAGCAAACCTCACTTTTCATCCTCTCACTGTCACGATCCTTCAGCCGTCTCCCTTCACCCCTCCCGCCTCGTGTCCTTCACTCTAGAAGAGCTGTTCCCGCCTACCTGGGAGGAGCCACGGTTCAACACCAGCCGCAGCCTGTCAGCACTCACCTGCAGTTCAACTCCAAACAACCCATATAAACCCGGCTCTACCGCCCCTCTCTGCCTGTGCGCCTTTGTACCTTCGGTGTTTCTTGTGAGGCCGTCACCATTGAAAGGGCGGGAGGCACTGTTGGCGGGGCGGGGGCACAGACTGTATATATAAATGGACATAGCTAACCTGCTAGCCGCCGAGTTCTGAATAGGAAGTGATCATGGGCGCTTCCCGCTCCATTGTCCTCTCTCTCTCTGTAACTGCTGCTGTCAAACTCGTCATTTTGGTCTTAAAATGTTCGTATTAACCCGCTCTACATGATTCTGGTATTTTTATTTCGCTATTGTGTTCGTAACTCAAGATATGAACATTAATAACAGACAAATCAGATGCCTTCTTTCCTCCTACTAGCGTTAGCAACAGGTTAGATTCACAGCGTTGCTAAGCACCCGCTTCGCACTTAACCAGCGGTGTTGACTTGAAGGGGCGTTACCTTCAACTGCCTCACTCCGGATTGGCTCTTTGGTTGCTATGATACTCACAGTCGGAATTCCAAATATGGAACCGGCTCCAAATTGGCCCCTGTAACTGCTCTAGCCTCGATGAGCTTCATTTGACTGGATCCGAACGTTGCGGGTGACGACGCGCTCACTTCGTCCACTTCTTTACACAGTCTGTGGGTGGGACGGGCTGCCGATAAAACGCTTGGAGAAACATTGCCAAACAAACACACCTACAAACACACGTGGAGCTATTTTTTATTCCAAGATTGAGTAAAGTGATAGGGCGAAGGCAGTCTGCAGCTTAAACCATTAAAAAGCAATTAGACCTAATGGTGGTCAAATCATTTCTCTGAATATTGACTTTTCCATTTGAGCGTGTCAGGCGCTTTGGGCTGAATGATGCGCTCCGACATGCGTGGGATTCTCTTAGGTGATTGGAAAGCGGGACACCAAATGCCAAAGTTGGAGGATTGCAATTTCGAGTATGAAAAGGTATGGTCAGATCTATGTTTATTATTGCAGTTTGCTATGGTGTAACAAGTGGAATCATAAATTTTACAATAGCTCGTTATAATTTCATGGTCAAATGAAACGACCAAGCTGTGCGATTTGGGGCATTGATGAAGCGAGCGTATAAAACTGAATGTAAAGGACTTTTTAAGCCTAAGGAAGATTTGAAATGTGTTCTTATTGGACCCACCGTTCAGTGCCACGGGAGGAAACCAGTCAGGAGTGGAGCATTAGCAAACTGCGCGTGTTTTAAGTTAATGGGGGGAATTCTAGCATAAAATTGATGACTTGTATTCACGGAACATGCAAACCCCACGCGCTGTTAGATTGGACCCGAAGATTTTACAAATGGCGTGACAGATTTTGGCTGATAAAAGTTCTTCTCTCAAACAGAAAGCACTCTGTTCCACCTTGTGATGTCATGTGGTAATCCAGGAAGTGCTCCACTGTGTTTTTAAATTCCATACACCTTCGCAAGAGTCATTTGGAATCATTTCAGCCCTGTAACCGCCAATCTCTACTGAACAAAAGGCAAAAGGCAGTTTTTAGCTTGAAAACTGCTTCATGACATCACAAGGTGGAACAGAGCATTTTGAGCTTTGGAGATGTAAACAGACTCATAATAAAGTGTTACTCAAACATGTGTGAATGAAACTAAACACAACTCCAGGTATGTTTTTGAGGAAGTAACAGCGTTATAACATGTCTAAAAGCTCACAAGAGTCAATTTCGCATAATATAGGACTGTCGGGGTTTAAAAACACAATGGGGCATTTCCTGTATTACCGCATGACATCACAAGGTGGAACACAGTGTTTTCCATTTAAGAGAAGAACTCAGCCTATACATGCACGGTGTGTGTGTGTTAAACGTGTGAATGAAACAAAAAACACAACTCCAGGTCTGTTTGTGATGAGGGAACAACATTATAACACAGATCGAAAATAGCGTAATACGGCCCCTTTAAAGTTTGAAAAAAAATGTAACTTTCTTACTTTCTACACTCCCGAATTTAATAAAACCATGACACTGCTCACAACTGTTCTCTTTTATATGTGGCAGTATCAAAAGTTCACGTCCCCTGCCTCTGTGCTCCTGTGTTCGGGTCAGCTCCGCATTGATCCGCTTGTTGACGCCGTCTTAAGTGAAATCACATAGAAATTAGATAAGTGGCGCGTCTCTCCTCTCCTCTCTCATCCCCCACTTCCTCGTCTTCGCCTTTGCTCTTTACTTAGTGCCGCTCCGGTGCCATCCATCACGCCGCCCCCTCCTGGCCCCTCCCCTCCCCCCGCGCGGTTGGCATGGCTGCGGGGGATCGATGCCAGAGCGATCCCTCATCTCCGCGGTCACTCGCTTAAAGTGCAGCGGGTAAAGCTGTGGGGCAATGTGGGAAAGTATAAAAAGATACTGAACAAAAAGTATAGTATGTAGTATTGTAAAAGTACTACTGCTGCTGCTGCTGATGCAATGTGGAAAAGTAGAAAAAGATACTGAACAAAAAGTTACTACTACTGCTGCTACAGATGCAGAGTAAACTCTGCAACTCTACAGTTAATGCTACTACTACTACTACTACTGTTAATGCTACTACTGCTACTACTACTAATACTGCTACTACTACTACTACTAATACTGTTAATGCTACTGCTACAACAACTGTACATGCTACTGCTACTGCTACTACTACTACTACTACTACTACAACTGTTAATGCTACTACTACTACTACTACAACTGCAACAAATACTACTACCACTACAACACCTAGTACTGCTTTTTACTAATGCAGAAATAAAAGTATGGATACTATGGCTACCACTAGTATACGATTAGTTCCACTAATAATACTAGTTAGTACTGTAAACCATGTGCAGTTATACTCATATAAAGAAAAAAAACAAAAAAACACTACTACTACTACTAGTACTACTCAACTACTGATTAATACTACTACTACTAGTCAAGAAATGTTACAAATACTGTAAACTACTTGCATTTTTACTATCAATAATATTACTATTTTTAAGCTTCTATCAGCTTCGTTTAAAATAAAACGAATGCACTGCTCTGAGGCCAGTCTGTGCCCCTACTGTCCCCAAGAAGCGATATGGTGACTGGTTGCCCGGGGCGACTGACAGCTGCTGGCAGATGGGCGGGGCCTGTCACGTCGCTCGCCCCGACCCCTCTCTCACCTCTCATTAAACGCTGGCAGCTGATTGGTGGACCGGCTCGGCACCTGTCACTCAAAAGCGCCCGGGAACGGCGAGATCGGATCGCCGGAGCTCCGCGCTGAGGTGCGGGGCTAGGCAGGTGATGGCAATTTGTATGGGGGAAAACATGACTGATAGGTTTATTAATAAGATGTGACAATGCATTCTTAAAAAGCAGCATTAGCTCAGCAAAAACGGGAGAAGAGCTAATCAGTTTGGGAGCACAGTGAATTGGCATTTTTTGGAGAAGGAGTGCGCTTTTGCAACTTAAGCATCGCATTTTAGATAACTTTTTATTACAAAGTTAGATTTAAAGGAACTGTGTGTAGCCCATAAACAGTATATATAAACGGACATAGCTAACCCGCTAGCCGCCGTGTTCCAAACAGGAAGTGATCATGGGCGCGCTTCTGGCTCCACTGACTCTGGCTCCACTGACTCTGGCTCCAATTCACTTTAGAGGAAGGGACTTTCAACAGCCTCGCTCCAGACTGGCTCTTTGGTTGCTACGATACTCGCGGTCGGAATTCCAAAAATGGAACTTGGCTCCAAATTTGCCCCTGTAACTGCTCTAGCCTCGATGAGATTCATTTAGCTGGAATCGAATGCTATGGACGACGTCACACTCACTTAGTCCATTTCTTTATACAGTCTAGGTGTAGCCTGTGCTCTCACTGTTTTAAAAAGTTACTGAACCTGTGTTGCCAGAGCTTTAACCTGCAGATAGTCGACACATACATATTTTTCTCATTCTCAGTATATGGACAGGCCTCATGTCAAAGCTCAGAACCTCCAGAATTCACTCACTGAGCTGCAGAGGCTGCACTAGCACTGATTCATAATTGGCTGCAGGTGCTGGGGGTTAGGGAGTGACCAATCAGATCAGAGAGAGGCATTTTAGGTTTAAACCAACCGGATTTTAGCACTGAATCTGGCAACCCAAATAAATGGTCAAATCGCGTTCAATGTTTTTGTAATTAAAAATAGATCAGCATTACAATTGTTATCAATAAAAGCTATTCATTTGACTTGAACTTGTTTATCTCGTATCTGGAGACATAGTGTTTATGAAATTTTAAATTAAAAAAACATTTATCATATTTTCACAATAAATTGCACTAGACCAGTAATTACCACCAAAACACTCCCATTAGATCTAAAGCTGATTGAGTAGTTTTGAAAGCCAAAACAATGCAACCTTTACTTCACTGAAATAAAAATGTGAAAAATACCAGATTTTCCCTAATTAGCATAAATGTACAAAATCAGAGAAAAAAAATGGCTCCTCTTAGATTTCCAAGCATGTGTCTCCCTATATTATATCCAGTAATTTTGAGATCTTTAAAGTGTCTATCGCTCTTGATCAAAAGCAGACTAGATAAAAATGTTTTGGTGCAATAACACTCCAAACTTCCAAACACATCCATCTTAACTTTATCTGACAGAACATGATGACGGATTTATTAACTGTGTAAGTATGTGATACAAAGAGGCCATCGCATCGCATCGTCACAATAACACCACACGTGAATAGGTGACCGTCACCTGCTCCCACACACATTACAGAAGGCTCTGTGATCCCACGGACTACACTGACTGTAGCTTTATTACATAAATAGCAAACAAAATATGAAGAAAACGAGTACTACAACTACACTTTGAACTACTGTTAGTCAGGTCAGATGTGTGCCGCTCCACAGATCGGACCTGTAACCTAGCCTTGCCTCCATGGAGACAGAGAGTTTAATGACATGTGGCCCATCCTAGTCAAAGTAATATCAAGACAAGCAGATATAATAATAATAAGCTACATGCAGCTCTTTCATCCTTATTCTGCAGCTCTGCGTGGCTTGGGAAAATACGTGTAACTGAAGTGTATTTTATTTGTGTTAGTTCTTTTTTTAAATTGTAGTTCTAAATTGGAAGATTATTGTGATCTTGAAATATTAAAATAAAACTATATTTTATTATTTTTCGTCGCTCAAAATAAGCGTCACACTCGCGGAAGCCGTGCATTTATCTGATACATGTCTCGAGAAATATGCATTTGGAGTCCTGTCGATCTTCGAATCCGCTATTCTGCATGTTAAAAAAAACACCGCTTCACGCCTCACAGACGACAGCTCACAGTCCTGCGTAAAGATGAAAGTGACTTGTACAGCCCCGATTTGGAGACGCTGTGCAGAGGTTCAGGAGCAGAAGTCCCATTAACCAAGTAAAATAAATATTTATGCAGATATTCTGCAGCACTATAGTTGTTTATACAAAGCGTAAAGGTAAAAAAACCAACAACAATATATACAGTGTTATCTTCATTTTAGATGTCAAAAAGTATTTGTGGCTCCCAGTGTTTTCTTTTCCCTAAAAACCGGGCCCAAATGGCTCTTTTGGTGTTAAAGGTTGCCAACCTCTGTAATAGATCGTCCATTATAAAGAAGGGGTATGATGCAAAATCAACTTTTTGGAGGAGAAAACATGCCTGAAGAGGTTTTCGATGTCATCCATGCATGTTTGAGTAATCTAGCGATCTCTCCCGGGCCCTATCCTGTCCAGTGCTCAGCTCACGAACCCATACTCCCGCACGCACGGCAATTTTTCATAAATATACAAAAACATGCTACAAAACTGTACACAACAACTTCATAAACCTGACGCGATGTGCAGTAGCTTCGTTAGCGGGATGCAGCTGACTGTGTCGTGATAGCGCTCTGAAGGGGGAGTGACTCAAAAATGAAACTGAAATTTGTTAAACACGTTAATAGGTCGTTTTTAGTGAATGTAGCGTTTTCAAATCAATAAAAGGTAACATGGTGATCTAAATATGAAAATTATGAACGGAGTCAACTCAGCTCATTATCCCCCATCTCTGCCTCCCCAGTGGTGTTGAGAATATGATGATTGTAATGCCAGCAGGGCGCTTGTTCATAATCTTGTAGAGCATACCTAACTTTCATGTCAACTACGCAGATTGACTGAGTGCGCTGGTGGAATGAGCTAAAAGCGTGCAGGAGAGGTCTGTCATGGAGCTAGTGAGATGTTACAGGGAGGATGAGGAGGCGGGAGGGGGGGAGGTGGGGGTACGGAGAGGGGCTCTGGGAGGATGAGGAGGTGGGAGGGGGGGAGGTGGGGGTACGGAGAGGGGCTGGGGACCGGAGCACTGGAGCTGGAGCCGAGCCAGGACTGTGTCAGCACTTTGGAGGAGAGCTATAGGACGAACGGAACACAAGAACCATTAGGGGAACAATGAGGAGCACACTTACAGCCAGTTAGTCGAGCGAAGGAAGCCAACATCTTTCAGCTTGTGCGGTTGTTAGGGGTGACAGTGTTGTTAGTGTTGCAGTTTGTTTTGGCGTGTTCACTCGGGCTTTTTGCATCAAAGGCGTTTCGGCTAATCGGTTCAACGGTCAAGGTGTCCCAGATGCCAAAGGCCAGAGATGGAAAAGCTGATGAACTTCTGGCAAAATTGTGGCATGTCAACCAATCAGGAACCTCCCCCAGGCGATGATGTAGCAGGTGAAGACAAAACAGCAATGGTGGACTAGCCTTATCCCAGGTGTGTGTGTGTGTGTGTGTGTGTGTGTGTTGGTGGACTAGCCTTATCCCAGGTGTGTGTGTGTGTGTGTGTGTGTGTGTGTGTATGCATTTCAAAATATAATCTCGGAACTTTTCATTTCACAGGCAGAGCTCCTGTCAAGACGTAGATTAGCATCTGAACAAAGTGTGGCCCAGGGCATCTGAAGCGTCTGCCCTCAGAGGCGATTGACGTGATTTTGATGACTAAATGGTTCGGTCTGAATGTATCATTATGGTCAGTGTTGGTGGTTGGTGGAGTAAATGAATTGGAATTCCTTTAGTGTTGGTGGTGGTGCCATTGTCGGTGGTGTAGTAGCTGTTAAGAGTAGACCTGTTGATTGTTAGCGGTTTAGTAGTCTGTTGTTAGCGGTTGTGTTGGTTCAAATAAAACAGAAAATGCACACCAAAGTCATAATGTGTATATTTAATGAAAAAAAAAAGTAAATATTTAACTGTTTTGTTTGTTGTAGAATGGGCTGACCTCACTGGGTGACCTCACACTAGGACCTCCCATTCGTTGGAGGAGGATATAAGCACCTAGGCAGGCAACCTTTTTGGGGCTGGCAACGCAAGAAAAAGAAATGATTTGATGGAAGCTTTTTGCCAAAACGTTGTCTAAAAATTAAAAAAATAAAAGTTTTGGATGTCGGCCATCTGAGTGTGCCATGCATTTTTTTACTTAGCAAAATCAATCAGTCACTAATGGGTGCTCTCACATCTATTAGCATCCTGGCTAGCTCTATTGTTTTCTTTGTTTTGATTTAGGTCTGAGGTCTATTGGTATCTATTATCGGTTCAGGTGTTACTGCTGGTTGTTGATCTTGGCTTGTTTTTGGTTGCGGTCAAATATAACAAGCATTATTTAACGAATATTCACACAAAAACCGTTAAAACCAACCGCTAGCCCTCTAACCAGATGCTTACCATGCTGCGTCCTTAGAGGATTAGCATACCACTAGAAGGCGCTACACTCGCCCACTTATGGAGAAAACCTGGGTCCCACATCAACCACAAAATTAAACCCCCGATCAACAAGAGTGCTAGCTAGCCCCATCTGGTCAGCGGCCACTAAAAGCTAGCCCGCTCCCCACGCTGTGAGTTGCACCTTTGTTTGTGAGCCAATTCTGAATAATTACAAAAGCAAGGGATTAAATGAGGCACCAGCTGTCTGAAGTGAAGCGTGCATGTGTGAGTGAGGGTGCTGTTTCATATTGATTTTCACTGATGGGGAACGGCATCAAAGTGAATCTGGAAATCACACAGGAGGCAATGGGGAGCTCTGAGCTCCCTTAAAGATGAACTACATTTTATTAACAGTGTCATCCGGTGTGTTATCAAGCATTAGGGCTGCTAATGCTAATCAGCTACTCGTGACTAGATGGATAACAGGGCTGTTTTCCAGGTACGAGAAAGGCCAAATGTCCTGGAAAGTATAGATTTTGTCCTTAAAAATGTCTCTATCCATTGATTATAATATCATAATATTACTGGATAGCAAGTTAATAGGTTGTTGCTGTTATCATCGCAGTAAAAAGAGCTGTGTTGTTTTTCAGAAAAAAACAAAAACAAAAAACAAACAAATAAAACATTTAGGGTTAAGGTAACAACTGTACCCTAACCCCAACCCTAATCCTAATCATTTAAAACTCACCAAAATGGAGGAAATTTCCCCTAATTTGTACAAAATATATTGGGGGAGGACCTCCAAATCCCCCCCCTTCACCTCCTTATGACCCACAGTACAGTTCAAATTAGAAAACTCATGGGAACTTAGTTTGAGTGCGCCCATAAAAAACTTGTCCATCATGTCCAATTTTTCTGTAATCAAGAATAAATCAGCTTTACATTCGCTATCTGTAAAAACTATATTTGATTGTCTGCCTCATATCTGGGAACACAGTTAAATCATCTTCATGGAATTTAAAATCAAAATCTTACATAAAGTTCCTCTAAGGATTTGTAAAGTATTTGTGACAGCTCTGTTTTGATACATCACTACCTTCATTACTTACCCATTACTCTATTGCTATCACTATCGCTAATGAACACCACAACGACCCTGTGCCGGTGTTTACATGGATGTTAGCAGAAACACTATTAGCATGCAGCGCTAAGAGAACGACCATCTGTGTCTCTGTTCCGAAGTGTGAGTGGCGCGGCGTGCTTGATAGCCTCATACGACGTGCCAGTTCTGTGCCAAAACAACAAGACCGAATCTGCCGAGGTGCGCTTGGTTTACCCATCTGTCCCGTCTCACGTGGGCTCTTCTGCAACACTGATCGACTTCACAAGGAATACTCCGCGTGCGCGTTTGTTCCACGGTACAAATCCGGCGTGCCCGAGATTTAATTAAGCCTGATTTTCATTTCTACCAAAAGGCAAACTCCACAATCATCTCGTTTCTTACCATTTTGTGCAATTAGCCTGATTAGACAAGCAGGGTGCGCGGTGTTCTCGGAAGACTGCTGGACTTGAGAAACGGAAACTATGCAAGAAAAGATATGCAATGTAACTGTACTTTTTACGTATTATGAAATTTTAAACAGACAAAGACCAGCACAGACCTCCGCCAAGGAAATAATTCCCTCTCGCAATTGTAATGGTACCCAAAATTGGATTTAACACGGAAGGTTTACAAGATTGTTGGATATCGTGGTCTCTTATCTTAATTATAGAGTGGTTAGCATCTGAGCACATGGTAAATGTGTCCAAAAAAATTGATTTCCAGATTGTGTGGGGTCCATTTGTGTTGAAATTTGCAAGTTCTGCGCATGTCCAGCGTTTTTATCAACCAAAATCATGCAAAATAGATAGTTTAGCAGAATCATGATCTGGGTGAATACAGTTGCCCATTATACTTGACAGAACAATAAGGTTGAAACCAATTAATGCCACTGATACAATATACCTAAATAAATATCAGAATTAAACAAGTTGCGTGTTTAGCGTGTATTTTTAGTTATAGAAGTTATTTCCTTGTGTCTGTATCTAAATGTATACAACCCATTACACCTCGAATCTGATCGTAGCACAGAAAATTTACAAAAAGTTCTCCACTAGTACAAAGAAATGTACTCTTGATGAATATTGACGCGCAAAAATTATTGTAACATCTACCATTTATTGTCGTGACAGGCCTAGTTGGATATGCTTAAAGATATGCTGTATTTGCTGAAAAAAAAAACATTAACATGTTTTCTAAGTTTCACTTTCGTTTTTGACGCTCTGAGCCTCCCTCCCTTTGCTCTCTGTGCTAAGTCACTCCCCCTTCAAAGCGCTATCACAACACAATCAGTATGCATCAGGTTTGTTGTGACACAGTTTTGTATATTTATGGTGAACTGTCACATGGGAGCATGGGTGACGTAGGCTTGTGGGCGGAGCATTGCACAGATTCCTACAGCTAACCGTAGCTAAGAGATCGCTAAATTACTGAAACATGCATGGATGATATCTATGTTTTTGATGAGGTAACAACGTTATAACATGGTAGAAAGCTCAGAAAATGATTTTAAAATTTACCAAAGGGTATACAAAGATTTCTATTGGTCCCTCCAGAAATTCTCACGAATCGGTCTTAGTCAAACCCCACTGAACTTTCAAACACTTTCAAATGAGACAAAATGGTCCATTCTTCTGCACATTACAGTACTTTTGAATTGACACGGTCACGCTACAGCTACGCACTGAAGCAAAAACAAAACTTTAGCTGAGGCGGGAAATATCAAGCCTGATGGATCTGCATTCTGATCAACATCCATTTTCCTCAGACAAACGGCGGCACTTGGAAAAATGGAATTGAACTCGTTTTGCTTAAACTGCATGATGTTTGCTTTTTCATCACCCGACACCAAACACGCAGTATATGGTCTGTTTCGTCAATATGTGATTTGTAAAGCGGTAAAGGCTCAAATATCTCAAATGCGTAAAATACGAAGAAGTAGGGCTGAACAATTTGCGATTATGATTAGATTTGCGATTTATGTTTTAACAATAGGATCCTGTTCAAAGTTCACATTTTAAACAAGTCCAGAAGAATTGACAAAAAGACTGAAATACGAACCTGCAAACTAATACAAGAATGACATTTAAATTACAGGGCCAGCCGTTTTTATGCAAGGGAGCTCAGATGGTAGAGCTGTCCTGCTCTATTTCGAAGGTTGGCGGTTCAAATCTCGACATAAACATCATTGGTTAAACGGGCAGATCGACCGACCCTCAGATTTCAGCTCCCTCAGGTGAACGCTGTCGTCGTGTCCTCGGGCAAGACGCTTAATCGCCCTCGCCCCAGTGTCTGCGCACACTGGTGTACGAACGTGTGTGTGAGCGGGTGAGCGGTTCCTTGATGTGAAGCGCTTTGAGTGCCTTGAAGGTGGAAAAGCGCCGTATAAAAATGTGACCGTTCACCATTTGCCAAATTTGTGGAGGAATATATGGCACTTCAAAAATTGCAACCTTTGCTAATTGCAATTTTGATTAGATTGTGATTCATCTTGCAGCGCCAAGTAGAAGTAACAGTATTGTAAGTGTAGTAATGTGGTAAGTTTACTATGACCATAATTACTATTACTATGCAACATCTACTACCTTTGCAACGACACCTACTGTTTTAACTGCTCCCACCACCGATGCAGCAATGCCACTCTTAAAGGGCATCTACTACCTTTGCAACGACACCTACTATTTTAACTGTACCCAAATTTTCCCACGTATTTGAGCAAATGTGTCTTGCTAGTTGTTAGCTTTACCATCATGGAAAACTCAACTCTTATAACGGTTGCGAAAAGTGCTTATAAACTCATCGTGGTGAATAATTATGATGCTTGGAATGCAAAAGGTAAGTGCAGTGGTGGTATGTAAGTAATTAGTAAAGTACATTTTAAAGTGGAAACTTTTTACTTTTACTTTTCCGAGCAGGTATCTGTACTTTCAGCTCCACTACATTTTTGAACTGGAATGAAAAGTAAAAGTATTTTTTTTATTATTGTCTGAGACCTGCTGAAAAGGCTGAGGGTTTATTTTTAACATGTTCAAAATTTGAGCAAACTGAAATATACAAATAAAAACATCTAGAAAAATAATATCAATTCAATTGTTTTGTTGAACAAAAATTCAGCACAAATCTTCATCAAAATCACTACATTTGAAGCCTTAGTAGATCTCAATCTGTGAGAAATACTTTTACTTTTTTTTTTTTTTACATTTTTAAACAGGTACTTTAATACTTTTACTTAAGTAGGTTTTTTCATATGATACTTTTACTTTTACTTGAGATGTTGTTTGCCCTGGTATCAGTAAAATTGGGTACTTCTTCAACCACTGAGTAAGTGTTTTTCTGTTTTTCATGGTTTTAAGATTGTAAAAATCAGGTACAGCACCTTTAAACTTACAATAACAAACTTACAGTAACAATAATTTGAAGTTTTGTTTTTTACTACCTCTAACCCGGTAACTACTCTTTTTATTACCACTATTTCATCAATCATTACAAATTGTTAAATGAAATTCCAGCAAATTGGCCTAAAGAAAAGAATCAAATGGATTGTGATATGCCCTAGAAACTTGTGTGTAATTAGTGTTACAGTCCTGGTTTTAATCACTGCTCGTGTGAATGTATCATTACAACAACAAACTAAGGAAGGACACCACGCCACTTGTATCTATATGTTTGCAGCACCCTACAGATGTTTGGACACATTTTGATTTAGTTTGGCATATTTTGTTTTGACTATAATAATACTATAATGCTAATTTAGTTGACTCATTTGAAAATATCTAAATCAGTGGCCACCTGTCACATACAGAACACCAGACTTGTTCATTGGAATGTTAAACCAAGATTTTAAGATGCGAACTACTACTGCTAAGTACTGCTAACTACAAAGGTGCGTTATGCAAGTTTTTGGTGGAGGGTCCGCCACCTGCTTGTCTCCATGGAGATATTATTACTTTGCCTGGAATGTTTCCTACTATGGCATTAAATGTATATCTTGCATTTATTCAGTTAGAGTTGTTTTAATTATTTACTTTGAAAACCATGTTTACATTTTTACAGTGAGTGGGCGCGCCTCTCCACCGATCTTACCAGTAACTAGGTAACTGTTAGCTTCACCAGAGAAGTTACATAACGCTCCTGTTTCTGACACTAACGTTAGAAATGTTTTTATCAGTAAATTGTCACATTTATATAGCACTTCTCTACCTTCAGGGCACTCAAAGCACTTTACATCAATGAACCACTCGCCCATTCACTGGATCTGCAGACACTGGAGACGAGGGGGGTTAAGTGCCTTGCCCAAGGACACAATGACAGTATTCATCTGTAGGAGCTGGCATTGCGCCGCCAACAGACTGTTCTACCAATGTTGTTTATGATGAGCAGTCTACCAACTGAGCTACTTGTCATGTTACTAAAACTTCAATTTCGATACTGAGGAATTCGCTCAATACTCGATACAGATTACAACACCGCAATGAAGATAAAAAACTGCTCCTATTTTAGTAACAGAATTCCATTTTCGTATACAAAATAATTAGCATGAGGTCTTATGGTCGTTCTGATAAAGCTCAAAATCATACTAAAACCGTTCAGGAAAGCTCAAATTGTAATGCGATTTTTGTCAGTGTCGATACTTTCTCAAATGAGTATCTAGTTTCGATATTAGTTTTAGTATCGATCACAGACTGTATAAAGAAGTGGACTGATTGGAGTGCGACGCTACCCACAGCGTTCGGCTCCAGTCAAATGAAGTTCATCGAGGCTAGCGCGTCAGCTACGTCCATTTATACATACAGACTATGGTATTTTTGATACTTTGGACAACCCTACATTATACACGTCATCGCCACACTATATGTCTTACCTGAGTGATTCGGCCATACGTCGCAGGTCCTCATTCTGCTGCTTGAGCCGCTCCAGTTTGGCCAGGATCTTGGACAGCTCCCGACTGGACCGCTCCGGGTGCTCGCTGTCCCTCACCAGGTGCCCCCCGATGTAAAACAGGAGCGTCCCCCAGGCTAACAGCACCAGGGTAATCCACCTCCACGATCCCGCCCAGGGTCGCATGGTTCGGCCTCCTCCGATCGGCGACTGCCCCCACCCACCACCACCGCCGCCGCGAGCCTGGATGTCTCCCCCCCCCCCCCCCCCCCCCCCCCCCCGCCGGGAGCCTGGATGTCTGCAAGTCACAAGCCCCGCGAGTGATGCAGCGAGGCGGGCATGGGCATCTCGGGTTGGGGCGGAGGCGCGCGGATGGAGGGGCGGTTGGGATGGTAATGCGGCGGCGGCGGTTGGAGCTCAGGAGTGCTTTGGCCTTTGATCATCCAGGCTTTTAGAGGGGGCTAAAGCGTGCCCGGCATGCTGCTCAGAGCTGGGGGTGGAGGAGGTAAGTTGTACGGCTGGAGGACTCTGCTTCCCTTTGTCTGCCGTGTCCTTTTCAGGGTTGGTGCGGATGACGCTGGGTGGAGAGGATGGGTTCTGAGGGAAGAATAAACACAAAAGATTGGGCGTAAGTTTAGAATGAAAGCACAATTGCATTTGCGTGACACTACTACGAAAATCTGCATTGTGTAGCGTGGCGACCGAGGTGTAGCGGGTCGAGCGCCCGCCGACCAGAGGGTCATCGCTTTTAAGTTTGAACATTGTATATCCATGGATTTCAGAATGATGAAAAAAAAAAGAAATAGTCAGATTTTTATATAGCGTTTTTCCAGATTCGAGGAACCACTCACCCATTCGCACGCGCATTATTACGGCAGTGTACAGTGTGTCTAGCCCAAGGACACAACGACAGCATTCATATGTGAGTGCTGGAATCGCACCGCTAACCTGTGGGTCAGTGGACAAACGCTTTGCCAACTGAGCTACTGGAATGTTGCCAACTCGCCATGGCCGTAGGCAATTTCAAACTAAATATTATATCCTTTAAATGGTGAAATGTCATGAACAGTACATACAAGAGGCTGATGAACAATAACTTATCATTTTTAACCAGTTTTGACAGCCTTTATCATTGGTGTAATTCCTCACACCCTGATGTAGGCCACGGTAGCAGATAAGATATGTACAGTAATACCAGAATATCACTATTTTATCACACATACTCAAATCTGTTTCTTTATCAAAGTACAGATTTTGAAGTCTGACAAATCCGGACTGATATTTCTCTGTATGTGTGAATGTGACTGTACAATCAGATTGGTCTGGTAAGATAAACATAGAATTGAATACATGAATACAAAGGAAAAGGCTTGGTAATGATTTCAATATCACGACGTTATACTCGTTTTGACAATATTACATCATTTTAGCAGTTTCATTAATATTTACACTTCTGTGAGTTTTGCATATACAATTCTAAATATATTCATTTTTAGAGAGGATGCACTGATTCCGATATTGGCATCAAATATCAGCGTTGATATTGAAAAAATTAGCTGGATCGGGTATCGGTTCCTTGATACCGGTTCAGCCGATATTCTGTTGGGCCTTTGATTGGATGAAAGAAGACTATTTACAGGCTGATTTTGGCCTAGAACATCCCATAATGTTTGAACTTTTATTCATACGAAGCTGTTCAGTAGTTGTTTGAAGAATAAATAACCGTTACATAACACAGTTGGATCGCTTGTGGAATAAGTTAACTACGTGTTAAGGAAATAAGCCATTTTCTGTTCCTACGCTAGTATCGGTTAAAACTGGGCAGACACTTAAAATCAAAGTATTGATATCGGTATCAGAACTGAAAAAGCTGGATCGGTGCCACCCTAATATTTCATTATCAATACAAAAAGTTGTAGGAGTGAAACTCTTACGACTTTTTGTCCAGTTGACAGATTTAACTTTTGACTTTTACTATGTATCAGACCTGGACGACTAAGGGATTACACAGACATTATTGATACTTATTCAAATCAAATTTAGTTTTATAGTATCTGAGTATCGATACTTTTGACAACCCAAATTCCTACTTTTAGAGTTTTTTTATTAACTGAAAGTACCACATGATTGGCACATGAGCACCGGCCCAATCCGACAGAGGAACACGCCATTACACTGCACTAAAATACAAGATGATACGATGTTCAAACCAGGATCATAACCACGTTACACTGAGCCGCAGCCTGCAGCGGTGTAACGGCGTTTGACAGCCAGAGTGACGGGGCTGACTGGTGCCTCCGCAGCTCCGTACTCAGCAGCAGCAGCTCACCGGATTGATCGGCGTGACACTGCTATTTACATTTACACACAGAAGCCTGGTCCCCGAACGCCTCACTGCTGTCTACGTTCAAGTGTGGTCATGAAAAAAACGCTGTCAGTCAGTTCTCTCTTAAACACACGCAGCTCTTTGTAACAGCGGACATGCATCATTTATGTGTAAAAGCAAACTCGAGCCACAAGAGCAGATATGGACTTGGAGCACATTAGCTTGTACGTGTAGGGCTGAAAGATAACAGTTTGTGCTTTTGATAATGCACTTTTGATGTTGAGTTTATATATTGAATCATAAAGGCTAAGCTGAATTGAAAGCATTGACTTTGTGCATCGCTTATCAGTAAATCATTAAAATGGATTATTTTTATTTAGACGATTGCCAATTATGCCAATGTAATACAAAGATATTGGTTTTGAATTGTTCACAATGGGAAAAAAAGATACTGAACCACAAAAAATGGACTGCAGAACGCTGTATATCAAATCCCATCAGAAACATTTAGGGATGAGCCGATCCAGCTTTATCAGTTCCCACACCGATATCGATACCATGGCTTTAAGTATTTGCCGATATCCTACTACTAACCAGTACCAGTGTAGGGATCGAAAACTGTTTGCTTTCTCTCAAAACACAGTTAACTTATTACAAAATTGAGCCAAATGAGTTCTGTAAGTGTTAATCATCCAGAAAGTAACTACTGAGCAGTGTTACATTAATGAAAGTTTAAACATTATGAGATGCAGTGGTGGATGAAGTACTTAATTTTGTTACTTAAGTAAAAGTACAGATACAGGGGTAAAAAGTTACTCAAATAAAATTAAAAGTATCACGTGGAAAAGTCTTTAAGTACCTGTTTAAAAATGTACATAAGAGTAAAAAGTAAAAGTATTTCACACTTAAACAAATGAACAACCTTTGTGTGAAATACTTTTACTTTTTACTCTTATGTACAAGTGTAAATGTAGTGATACTGATTTAAAAAACACATATTTTGGTGAACAGCAGCAATACGAATCAATTTCTCAATTTTTCGTATGCATTTTGTGTATTTATTTTTGTTTGCTCAAAGATGAAGCTTGAACTCGAAAACTTTAGTCAGGATGTTACCACGAACATGGTAAAAATAACCCCTCAAATCATATGAAAAGTACTTTTTACTTTTCGGTCCAGTTAAAAAATGTAGCGGAGTAGAAAGTACAGATACCTGCTCTCAAATGTAGTGAAGTAAAAGTAAAAAGTATCCACTGTAAAATGTACTTAAGTAAAGTACAGACACCTACAAATTCTACTTA
The DNA here is from genome assembly GCA_000787095.1 of Periophthalmodon schlosseri. Taxonomy (NCBI): domain Eukaryota; kingdom Metazoa; phylum Chordata; class Actinopteri; order Gobiiformes; family Gobiidae; genus Periophthalmodon; species Periophthalmodon schlosseri. Next base: position 5,770 of record JACM01052217.1, on the reverse strand, counting down.
AGTAGTACTTTACTACTCGTACTTTGTTACCTTCCACCACTGATGAGATGTCCTGGGCCTGCGTCAGTCAGTTAATAGACTTACATCTAATTAAGGGCCGATCCAGGATATCAGCTGAATCGATACCGTGAAACCGATACCTGATCCAGCAAACGTTCCTGGATCGATCCCTAGAAATATTGCAGTTAAAAAGTTAATGGTTGGTCGCCTTGCCACAGATCTGACCTGCAACTAGGCCTGGTGGCGTTACCTGCTTGTTTCCATAGAGATGTGGATTACTTTAACTGGAATATTCCACTAGATCATGTTAGAGGTCACATATGTGGCCAGTAAATGAATAAACATGAGTGTAATGCACTACTGTGGAACATTTGAGGAAGAGCAATAACATGTCCATGGGGAAAAGCAGGTGGCACAATCCCACCATAAGTTACACTAGCAACATTTTTATGTAGCTGCAACCTGCAAATTAAAATCTTCAGATTAATGAGTCTTATAGTAATTTTTTTTTGCATTTTATGTGTATCAGAAATGTTTTAAAACTATACTTTTCCCAACACGTGTGCACATACAGTGTACAGTAACCAAGACTTGCTAAGATCCCACTATGTATTACTCATGCTGTTTTTCATATCTTGATGTGCAACATTCAGACTTCAAGCCATCACTCCCCAGAGCACAACAACTCAATCCTACTCAAATCCGCTTTCAAATTCTCAAAATAATCCTCAACAAACTTTCGGGTAAAGCCGCGTCAAGACCCCAGCAAGCCACTACTACCCACATCCTTGTCTGACAGGCTACAACGTTGTCACGGTGATAGGCCAAAGCTCAAAGCAGCAAAAAAAAAAAAAAAAAAATCCCTGGATCATCACTTCTCTTCATCCCCAACGCAGCGGGGGACACAGGAGGTAACCTTAACTGTCAAATTCTTCAACAAAGATCTGCCGAGTTTGCGGAGACGAGACCGTATTATGACGAGATTGAGAGTGGCAGCCATCTTTCCCGTGGTGAGTTGGGGTAGAGGGGCGGGGCTTAGTTTGAGTGGTGGTTGCGAAGGGACGCGGGGAGACAGCGGGCGCTCTTGAGGTGATGGAAGTGGGTTAGCGAGAGCCGTCGCGTTAGCATAGCACACATGGGGAATGCTAAGTAGAGGTATGGGGTTTTGAGGGCGGCTGATGGAGTGTTGTGATAGGGTTTGTCAAAATGGAGGACATGGGCTCGAGATAGTGCGGATTTGAGTTTTCACACCAAGTAGCAATGCTAATAGCCTGAAAGCAAAGGATAAAGAAAATATAATGCTAGATGGACAAAAATCAAGTTAAATCAACAAAAAACAAGGTCTTAACTAGATCTGAACCAAGCTAAACATTGGGGGAAGACGAGACAAGATATTAGGGAATCCTCTTTTTTTCCAAATACAAAATAAAAGTAAAACTGCAAGCAGTGATAAAGGGCCCACACAGGGATTTTCCTCAAAATGTACAAATACGATAGGGCCCTCGAACAAGTTGCTGAATCGCCCTCCTTCGCACATACTTTTCATCCAACCACATTCTTTTCATCTAATCAGAGAGAGTTGTTGCATTAGAACCATATGGCCCATCCCATCATGGGTTAATAGTGGCCTAAGTTGGTGGTTCAATCCCAGATCCAACTAGTGCCTACTGCCATCGTATCCTTGGGCAAGACACTCACAAAAGTATTGACAATATCATTACACCGTAACACCATTTCTGCTGAAAGTGCTCAGTGGTTTTGATGATTCTCTGAGTTTGACTTAATTTGGTGGGATAATACTTGTTGTGGCATAAATCAAGAATCACTTTGCGAAGAACAGTTGAAAAAAAATGTTGAAAATTACAAGAAGTAGAGAGCTCTCACACATTTTGATGCTCACACTAGGGAGAATTCTATCCAAAAGTTTGGCACAATTTACATGTAAGAAACACATTTTTTCCTGATACTTCACGCATTATATCAACGAAATAAAGGTGTTTTCTCATATTTGTATTTGTGTACATTAGAGAAGTTTTGGCCTACTGTATGACACGGTTGCTAGGTAACAGGTAAGGAACTCCCTAGTGTGATGTTATGAAAATGGCCTGGGGAAACTGGGGAAAACATTTTTTTTTGTTTTGTAAAATCTATATAATCTATATGCAGGGCCGGCCCAGCCTATAAGCAGACAAAGCAGCTGCTTAGGGCCCCGAGGCCACCAGAGGGCCCCAAGATCCCATACATTTATATTGATTGATTATATTATATTATATAGATTGGAACGTTTTTTTAAGCCTAAATGGCACTCAGGTGTTCATACTAGTCTAAATATCCCTCTAAAACAAGAACATGTGTTTTATTTCCAGTTTTAATCATATATGAATACGTGGCACTAAAGCAGCAAGTGGCAAATTCTGCTTAGGGCCCCCTGTAGGCAAGGGTCTATATGATATGTGTAACACGACTAGTCCATCAGAGGCACTTTAACTAGGGAGTTGTTAAATTGCATTATATTGTTCTTACTTGAAATGTGACTTTTTATATTCCATTTGATCAGAATATTGGAAAAGAATCACACGCAAATATAACAAAATTGTATTCTGTCCACACACTACACATTGGTCATTTTCGCTTTGCTTGAATACAACAAAGCGTGAATTCATTTGATGCTAGCGCGGACATTTCCACTATCTTATGCCTGGCTGAGGTTAGAAAAACATTGCAATATCCAATTACCCTTCCCGATTTTCGTCCTTGTTCCGGCTCCAAAAATCTGTTCCCTAACCCTTTTGTTTTTTTACCCCCCTGCCTTTATTGCATCTCAACCAGCTTTGACACAGGGGTAGCGTCCTCTTGTGCATGCAGAGCGGAGCAGTGCTGAGCTTGGGCCTTTATTATGGAAAATATGAACCTGCTAGCGAAAGGGGTATCACTCCGTCAAGCTAACGCGCTAATGCCGCCGACTGTACTCCAAAACGCTGTCGCACCGGTTGGAGCAGCGGTAATGAGGTTTGTGCTCACTAGACTAAAACTGATAAATTTCAAAATGGCCGGGGACAAGGCGGGCAACAGCGGCTGCCAAATAGGATATGAGGGGTTTTCAGATAACGATTCTGGCGGCTGTGCTTAATATTCAAACTGGCGGTGGTATATCGCGGTGTGTTCAGAGAGGGTGGTTAGCTTTAGCGGAATTAGCAAGGAGAAAGGTGCAATTAAGGGCGGGTGATAATGAGACAATTGGACTATAAAAATGGTAGCGCTCTCATTAATTAGCAAGTTAGTGTTAGTTCCTAGATTAGAATAACGTTCATTAGCTTCCATATTATAATCCAACTTGATAGCGGGTGCCAAAAGTGTAGTTCAAAAAAGCAAAGAGATTACTACAATGGAGCTCAACAGTCAAAGCCCGTCAAGGTTCCAGAAGATTTCACATTCATTTTTCCAATAGAATTCTCAGACACTCTGATAACTGGTGTCTGTAACGCAGTAGCTTTCAGTCCAAAAATACATTTAAAACTTCAAATTTAGCACAATTTTTTTTAGCTACGTAGCATTTTTTAAAGTTTCTGATTTTAAAAATATTATAGGTTCTGTGGTTATTAGTTACCACAGAGCTGATGGCTTTAAAAAAGATACGACAATCACACCTGAAACTCAGAAGATGATCACTTGCTATTGGGAACGCGGCGGCTAGCGTGTTAGCTATGTCCATTTATATATACAGTCTATGGTTTAAAACAACTGGATTTCAGCATTGTAACCCAAATGAGAGACCCATGGAGACTCATTATGCTTTCTAACTGAATAATGGTCTGGAGAACCAAAACACACAATTACATAGGCCGTCATGTCCAGTGTTTTTGTAACTAAGAATAATTCAGCAATACTGTTGTTATCAGTAAAAACTATATTTGATTTGAACATGTTTACCTCGTATCTGGAGACACAGATACGTCAAGTTTATGAAGTTTAAAGGCAAAATCTTCCATACAGTTACTTTAAAGTTTATTGGGAGAACTTATAAGTAAATGTTTCAGAATATATGAAAACACTTTGAAAAGCTGATACTTAACCAAGACTAAAGCAGAACTAAACTTGAACTAAATCAGGTCTAAACCACAACCCAATATGTGAACCGAAGTGCCCACACCGCAACATAGCAGAAGGAGACCGTGTACAACTGCTAATGTTTTTTTCTTATGAAGCTCGTGATTGGCAGGCGGCGTGAAAAAAGAACGATAACACTTGAAGGAGGTTTTCACAGCCCTGACTCCACAGAAGTACCAACACTTTGAATATTTCTACTCATGTTCTTCAGCTTGGTTTTTCAGAACAGCTCACCTAGCAACAAGTCTGCGTTTTTGTGAATTCCTGGGAACCGTAAACTGGTTGAAAACACCTTTTTAAAAACACTAATTAACTCACTTATTTGTGGCATTGTTGCTGTTTATGTAAGTTATATCTCAGCAATCACCCACCAATCAGAGGGGGAGCTGGTTGAAACTTGAACCTAAACAATCTGAACGCGCTGTTGTTGTGTCAATGTGTAAGACACTTTGTAGTACAGTCAAATGAAGCTCATCGAGTCTAGCAGTCTAGCGAATTTGGAGCTGAGTTCCATATTTGGAATTTCGACCGCGAGTATCATAGCAACCAAAGAGCCAATCCGGAGCGAAGCTGTTGAAGGTAACGCCTCTTCCCGCCCGCACCGCTGGTTTAGCAGGGAGCGGGCGCTTAGCAACGCTGTCAATCAAACCTGTTGCTAACGCTAGCAGGAGCGACCGCGGGGAAAGAATGCGTCGTATTTTTCTCTTATTAATGTTCATATGTTGATTTACGGACACAATAGCTAAATAAAAATACCAGAATCATGTAGAGCGGGTTAATACAAACATTTTAAGACCAAAATGACAAGCCTGACAGCAGCTGTTACAGAGAGAGGGGCCACAGTTTCTCAATACAAAGTGAACTGGAGCCAAAGTAGTTGGAGCCGGTAGTGTGCCCATGCTCACTTCCTATTTGGAATGTGGCGGCTAGCAGGTTAGCTATGTCCATTTATATATACACTCTCTATATAAATGGACATAGCTAAGCTGCAGCACCCAGGGACCCATCTCCAAACCTCGAGTTAGAATTGGTCAGGACTACATTAGCTGGACGAACATGCAAACTCCACACAGAAAGACCGAGAGAGTTGAACCTAGAACCTTCTTTCTTTGAGGCATGAGTGCTAGCCATTGTATATGAAGTGTTTTGCCCAAGGACACAACAACAGTATACCATTGTGCCACTGCAACCCCACTACAACATCCGGAATTCCCAGCGGTCTCCCATCCAAGTGTTACCAAGCCCAACCCTTCTTAGCTTCCAACATCAGACGAGATCGGATGTTCTCAAGGCGGAATGGGGTGTAACCACAATTTTAACTTAAAATATTAGCAGTAAAACTTTGAAAGACTTTCGCATAAATACGATTGGTAGTATTATTTCTTTCACTGCTCCAAACTATAGACCCTGCCACTGTCCAAAACTGTTCAACCACAACACACATGCTATTTTTAGAACCCTGCTTCCGCATTCAGCATGTCATGATCAACTCTTTTCTATGGCTATTCTCCTGCCCAGTGTCAGCCTGCGTGTCACTTCACATGCGGTTAGTTTGAATTATGCCAAGGTGACACTTTTATATCCCTCTGAGACTACAGCCTCTCACAGCAGGCCCGGTACTACACTTTTGGACGAGGTATATTCCATAAGGAGGAGATAGTGT
>KN471448.1:11259-25812 GCA_000787095.1 Periophthalmodon schlosseri | reverse complement strand
ATTGATCTGGTTGCAGATATACTTTCTACGCCATTTTCAAGACGGGCTTTTCACAAAAAGCTGGATATTATGAGAAGAGGTCGGCCAACCCCTGCGCTAGCTAACCTGTCCCAGCAACTATGAACTGTACCCGTGGCTCACAGCCTCTGAGAAATGCTGCAAATTGTACTGTTGTTGTACGGCTGGACACTTACAAGCTACGGTGCGTTTAAAAACGTTTGAAGACAGAGACGGAGATGGAGACGAAGCTCTGCGATGAAAAAGTGAGTGTTTTATGTTAACGTGGCGCATTGAAATCACCTCAGTTAAAACTGCACTAAAGTTTGTTCAATCTCAGCTGTGCCACATTTTCAGTTATTTGCTGTTGTATAGCCTATTGTCAAAAAATGCAAATGATCTGTTTACTTTATTTTCAAAGAATAGTTTGTTTTGTTATCATCTGGTTGTGTCTTTTAATGATCTGTTTACTTTATTTTCAAAGAATAGTTTGTTTTGTTATCATCTGGTTGGTGTCTTTTATGAAACGGCGACATTTTGCAGTTTATTGGACAGACTTGTTTAAGCTCACATAGCATAATGTTGGTGGCCTTTTGTTTGGCATCTTTAAATCGCATTTTTGTTTTAAAGTTTTGACAGTATCTGTGAACTTAGTTTGCTACTCTTAATTTTGAATGCATTGCAGCTTTTTGGTTTTAAATGCTCCTGAAATTAAGTGTTGCTTGACCAGCCTATACTGAGGTGATGTTGTAATGTGTAAATGGGACGTCACTGAAGGCCCAAGGGTGAAATGCACGGCCCGCCACTGCCTGGGGACATACCTCAACTGGCGTTTTTTGTCCGGTGGGTATGCTTGGTAGATCAACAAGTGTCAGATTAGGTACAGTAGATGAGGCAATATTCAGACAAAGGAAGCCTTCACTGGTTAGAGAAAAGCCCCAAGGTTTAACTGTACAAAATTGCACACAAAGCAGTAGTTTAAAGACTAAGTTATTAGGCCTACTAAATAGTTTAAGCATATTGATAACATTCACCTTCTTGAATTTTAGTTTTCACATCCTCAGGGTTTTGTATCATCGTTTTTATTATTTTCTCCGATCTGTGATATGTGACAATACCACACCAACCATCCTCTTCTTTGGTTGTCCTCATCCTCAGCACAAGGGGATATTTCCGGCCTATAAGCACACAGGGGGATAGAAAAGCCAAAATGATGCTCAAGAAATACATCTCTCAAGTTGAATAAACATAGCCTAATAAATACCCTTTATTTTAGGCTATTTACAAATTGACAGCCATATGCCTATACCGGTTGACCGATATATCGGGCCGATATTTGGACTTTTTAGCAGAGGGTGTGTCCAAATAGCCTACTCTAAAAGTAGGCAATAAGCAGAGTAATACTCTGCACGTCTAGTCCATATATCTTTTAAACAGTGCTGGGTGTAACGTGGTTAGGCCTACTAGGCGAACAGTAGTAGTGTAACGCGTATGGTGAAAATAGTTACTAAATATTTTAGTAAGTAGGCCAAGTTACCCCTAGGCATGGCTTTACCTCGCAGGCAGATAAGCGAACTGTAGCAGCGTATTTCTGTTTTTGGTATGATGTCATTTGAGGCAACTCGCATATGTTTACCTCTATATAGGCTAAACATAAACGCACATAGGCTATTTGATTCATTTACACAATGTTGCAAAAAGTAATACCGAAGTAATGCTTTTACATTATCTGGTCCAATACCACCTCTTGGTAGTTCCACTCCAGAGAGCGCCTCCAGCACAGAGCTCTTCCCCGAGCTTTGGTCTCCGATGACGGCGATACCGGGCAGCGCCAGGTCCTGCTCCACTCCCAGAGAACGGAGCGAGTCTATGAGGTCAATGCAGGGACGCACTGTGCCGCCGTACTCTTGATTCAATATACTCATGTCTGGCTATTACTATTACATCAATACCAACGAGGACACGGGGAAAGGCTACAGCCAAGAAGAATCTGCTGCTAAAGCAACGTGATGGTAACGAGCGGATTGGGGATTGCCTCTTTCACTTTCATTTCTCCAGAATATGAAAGTTGGAATTTAATTGTAGGCCTAATTAAGTTAGAATTTTGGCAGTGATAATTGAATATAAAACGTAACTGAGCGAATTTGTCTTTGATTGTTTTGTTTTTTGTTTTTTTTAATCACGAAAAGGCAAAAAAAACAAAAAACAAAAACAAAAACAAAAAACAAAACATAATTTAATTCATAGTGAAACACGTTGCCCTTTGATAGTTTCATTTCACATAATATAGTTGTGAAAATAGGATACAGTTAAGAACCTCAAACGGAACAATGACGATACCTTTAGGCTAAACGGAATGGTTAAACAAATTCGGACCAAAACAAAACTTGACAAAGGCCTGCTCCAGAGATCAATATTTGGAAAGTTTGCTGGTTAATCATTTCCTTTAGTATCTTAAGTATGACAACAGCCCACTGTGTGGTGCTTCCATCTAATTTCCACTATTAAAAGATGCTACTCTTATGAGCAGCACCTGCATTGTTACCGTTGCTAGTCCAGTAGACGGCGCCAAAGACCAAAACATTGTTCTTTTCTCTATTGACGCTTCAGGTGTTTATCTTGGTAAGTAGTACTACATAACATGATGATGATGACCTTCATGTGCTAATGAAAAACATGTGAAAATGTAAAGCGGGATTACCTTAAATGAATAGACTAGATCAATTTAGGGTAAAAGTACATTTTCACTGTCATCTTTTATAATGTGTTCTATAATGTGGCCTAGGGTGGCTTGGCTTGTGATAACATAATAGTTCCACTTGTGCTCGCTCCAGATCATTACATTTTCAAATGGCAACTGATTAAAGCATGGGGTTAAATAACATAAAACATTAGCCCTGATTTGTTGTTTATGTGGCAGTGAAGCAGTAACAAAAATCACAGTGCATAATATTAATAATTATGAATGAATAGTCTGAAAAAACATATAATCATACTTTAAACAACATTTTTAATAAAAAACATACTGTTTGCATGTTAAAAACAGCCTTTGCTGTTAGATACATTACAGCTTATTCTTAAATGAAATTGGTATGTTGTCAATTTGGCAAGACAAATAGGATATTAAGGTAAACTGTTCTATGGGTGAGAGGAAATAATACAAGTCTGCATATTATATTTGCTTGGTCACCACCAACAGCCTAACATGGTGGAATGTGTGTGGACACGCCCCAACACTGATGTCCTGCCAGGAGGCAAAGTCCACTTGAAAGTATTTTCATGTGGCCTCCTCAAGTAACAAGTGAGTAGGGATTTGGCCAATTCTGTCTGAAGGAGTTGTTCCTGCCGCATAGTTAGACTCACAGCTGTTAGCCTCAGTGCAGTCCATTGAGAATATGTTTCCCCAGCAGTTCTTTCTCACTGTTGTACATGGTGGTGCTTAGGTCAAGGTCCCTAAGTCGAGCATTCTTTCGAATCTCATCCAGAGAATATTCATGAAGGAGGACTCCATTTTCAAACACAGTCACAAGCAGATCCTGCAACATTTTGCAACACATTGTAAAAGAAAAGTAGGCATAAACATACAACAATAACACTGTTTTTGTAACTGGTATATTATATGCATGGTGGGTATGATTCAAGGATGTGGAAATACAAATACCAGCAAGCATATGCGTGACCTTATTTCACTGGCCAGGCAGATGCTTGCAGTTCAACTGATTAATAGCTGCTTACAATAAACATTAAATTAATATATTTATAACAAAAACTTGCCATTTCATATCCACATATACCCCCAAACTCTTTCATTATTATATATGACAGACCTCCTCTGGCTTCCCTGCGCCTCTCTCCACTGTCTCAATAAAGCCACCAGAGTTCCTCCTCAGAGACAGCCGGCCCCGCTTCGACCCTTTGGAGGGATCAGTCACAGGCTGCTTGTACACATCCATCTGCAAAAAAAGTAAATACACGTAAATACAAGTATTTAGTATAAGCATATCCTCCGAAGGTGAACATGCAATCTGCAACTGCAAATTAATCTTGGAACATGGTGCTTGAACATATGGGGGTAGTATTTGCGTAACATTTTGTGGATATATGTAGTTTTTTTTAAACTTAATGTATAGCAATAAAGGCATTACAACGACAACTGAAGTTTTTTCTCATTCTCAGTAAATAGACAGACCACGTGAAAGCTTAGAACCTCCACTCATTTACTCACTGAGCTGCAGAAGCTGCACTAGCACCGATTAATGACTGGCTACAGATGCTGGGGTTTAGGTAGTGAGGATTCCAATCAGAGAGAGTCCTTTTAGGTTTAAACCAACTGAATTTGAGATATTAAACCTGGCAACCCAAATGAGAGACGCATGTGAGGCTCATTCTTTTTTCTGATTGGATAATTGTCTTGAGAACCAAAACTTCAAATTATAAAAGCAGTGAAGTACCACCCAAAGAGGTGTGTAGCTGAACAAGAACATACGCCATGGCCGTTCGTCTCCACGTAGCTGCACTTGAAGGCACAGCTCAGCGTGTCTCTGTTGAGCTTCTGAAGCAAGGCACTTCCACATCCAAAGAGAACATTCTCAGCACTCCAGCCCTCTTCACTCAACTTCTGAAGAATCTGCAAAATAAGAAGACATCATCAGAGGCACAAATGCTTTTATGAGTTTTCTACTATTTCTACTGTCTTGTCTAGATAACATGACCATTTACCCGCAATGGATTCTTTAGATTTATGTGTTAAATAAGTTTTGTGATATTAGTTAGTTTGCAGATTGAAAACTCACAACACACTCTATATAGGTGCTTGTGTCTCACTGTTCACTGGGAATCGTGGCAATGGACTCCTGACAAGTGCATTCACCTCAAATAAACCATGAAAAAGGGTTGTGTCTGATTTGGTTAACATGAGGTAAACAGTAACAAGATCATTGGTAATTGGCGGTGCAAGACAAAATGATCAAACTTCAGTGATAATAAAAGTATTAAATGAATGAATTTGCTGTCAGATATGATTACAAATAGAGGTGATTCACTATAGATTTTTTTCAGTCAATGCCGATAGCCAATATTTGGCTTGCTGCTGTAACCAATTTGCAGATACAGATATTTAACTTTTAAATTCCATAGTCCACAAATTTATCTTATCGTAAAGATGGATTATTTTTAGTCATTCATCTGTTCAAAAATATAATGCACTGAGTACAATCTGGGAATGACACAAATATCCTCCAACTGGTTTTCTTTTTTTATATTGGTCGCTACAGATATATGTGAAAACCCCTGTGTGAAAACCCTCTGTTCCAATATCGAACAGAGTTATCCTTAATTTCCCATCCCTAATGTGCCCTGAAAGAATGGATGGATAGTATGGACAAGGGGTAATCTGCTTACCTCATTAATAGAGTTGAGGTCTATACCATCTCCTTGGATAATACGCAGATAGGAGGGCAGCACTTTGTAACCCATAGAGTTCTTGGAGCAGCCAAAACAATCTTCCAGAATCTTTATGACCTGTGGGAAAGATTGTAATAAGCCATCTTAAAAGCAGCAAGAGGGAAAATTGGGACTGTTTATGATTTATTTTACTCTCATAAATAATTTTCAGTGTTTCTTGTAAGTAATTTTGTAAGGACTAATGACAAGAATAGAACTTTAGTGGTAGTTTAAGGGGAAATTTACATACATTTAAAAAGAATGATATGACAGGAGAAAAATTCAAAAATACCTCGATAAGCGTCTCGGCGGGGTCTCCCGAGTCTGGCCGAATGACCAGACATGAGTCCTGGCTGCGCTCCATCACTCGCTCCTTCAGCTTGTCCCCCCAGATGTGCTTACAGGCGTTGAAGATGTCATAGCTGTCACTCACCACTGACACAGGGCCTGAGCTGAACTGGTCCAATACCTGCTCAAAAGCATCCTTCTCCCGACTTCTGCCCCATGATATAATGGTGCTAAAAAGACATAGACAAGTTATTACAAGCAGATCTAAACCTTTTTTACATGCACTCTCCACCCCACTGTTGTACATTTTACAAGGATGAGGTGAAACTCATAACTACAGCACAGTATACAATGTGTTTATACCCAAACAGAAACCCTGTGACATTAGCATTACCTTGTCTCTGACTACATAAAAGTTTCCAGGGGTGACTGGGCTCGCACTACAAAGCTAAGGGAAAGAAAAAAATGTCCCAACAATGCAAGAGGGTGATAAGAAGCCGAAACACATAATATACGCTTGAGAGTTGTTTGAAGTTAGAATGTGCTTTATGTTTCCTAACCATTTTCTAAACTCTGCAATTCTTATTACATAAAATAAAAAGTACCCTACTAGTGCAAATAAAATGTACACAACAATTAATAGCAAAAGAAAAATTCAATTCTGTCAACTCGACAGAAGTTTTGAGTGAAGACATTTCTCCACTCATCCAAGTGACTTCTTTAGTTCTGGTCAGATTGCTGGTGGACACTTCCTTATAACTATCTAAAGGGAGGAGCTAACTACACTGAAACCAACACACCTATTTGTGTACATTTTCTGTTTGTTGGCCAGATCTATTGAACTACACCAAGTGTGAACTGTGCCTGTGTTATATTTGTGTCAGGCCCCTAATGGATGCTCTCACACCTATTAGCACACTGGCTATCACTATTGTTTTCCGTGTTTTGATTTAGGTCTGAGGATGGAGGAAGGACTGTCTTGCCTAACAAAAATTGCCTCCTTAACTCCCCTCTCAAACCATTTATTTTCTTTGGCTAAGATCTGTACCTCACCATCTTCAAAGAAGCAGTTAGTGGCTTTGAGATAGACATACACAGCAGATTGTGGTCCCGAGGTGCTCTTGCAACGGTGTTGGTACATTCTCTTATGGAGTGGCTGCTTTGTTTCTCATTCACTGTAGTCTTCACTACACTGAATGGAGTAGACCACATTGCTTTGTTGGTGGCTCGGGGATTTGTCCTTTAGGTGAACCAGTTTCTGTCTTTGTGTTTGTAGGTTTGAAATAGACCGGGATTTCATGCTGTCTGAAAATCCTCTGAGCTTTTCAGGTCATGTTGTCTGAAAATCCTCTGAAGCTTTTCAGACACACCAGCTGTGTATGGAATAATTACACCTTTTCTCCTAGGTTCTGATTCTGTTGTCGTGTTTTTTGGCTCTCTTAGTTCTATTAGGCACATTTTGGATATCCACAAGCAGACAGGGGACATGTTGTTCTTCTTTCACTTTTCCCTCTGTGCTTGTAGGAACCACTTGGTTGGTGTGTGTGGGTTTCCTGAAGACTTCTATCTGGAGTCGCCAATCCTCTCCTATAGTTACTGCACAATCTAAGAAGGACAATTTGCTCTCCATAGCCTCTTCCCATGTAAACTTGATGTTTGGATCCACAGCATTAATATGTGCAGTAAAGGATTCCAGATCTTGACTTTTGATTTTTGTCCAGCTGTCATCCACGTAGCGATACCAATGCATGGGTGGAGGGCCTGAAAAAAGGCCAATGCATTCTGTTCAAATTGTTCCATATATAAGTAGCCAATAATAGGAGAGACCGGTGAGCCCATGGCACAGCTGTGGATTTGCCTGCAGAAGTTTCCTATGAACTGAAAATATGTGGTATTTAAACAAATTTCCAGCAGTTGGCAAATTTGGTCAGGTGACAGTTTCATTCTCGTTTAGCTTAGTATCATGCAATAGTCTTCTCGTGCTGTCTCGCTACTGATGGATATACAGTAAGTGAAAAGAGAGGTCACATCAAAGGAAAGCACGGTGTCTCATCTGGGTCAAATTGGAGATCCTTGACTTTACCAACAAATTCTGTTGTGTTCTTAATATGGTGCTCCATGTTACTAACCAAAGGAGCCAGGATGGTCTTCAGGTGTCTGGCCACATAGTATGTGACTGAGTCTGTGCTCCCTATTTGTGGATTTTTGGGAGATGCAAGGATAGTCTGTAATACAGCTGTCAATCAATGACTTCTTCCTGCTTTTCGATTCACACCATCCAAGGCAGTACAAACTCGGAGTTATTCGAACACTGCAACACAAAGGACAAAACCCCGAGGCACAAACAAAGCAATGTGGTCTACTCCATTCGGTGTAGTGAAGACTGCAGTGAGCGTTATATTGGAGAAACAAAACAGCCACTCCATAAGAGAATGTACCAACACCGTTGCAAGAGCAGCCCGGGACCCCAATCTGCCATACATCTCCACCTCTAAGTCACTAACCACTCTTTTTGAAGATAATGGTGTACAGATCTTACCCAAAGAAAGGAAATGGTTTGAGAGGGGAGTTAAAGAGGCAATTTTGTTAGGAAAGACAATCCATCTTTGAATAGGAATGGGGGTTTTGGACATCATTTATCTCCTATTCATAACTCCATCCTCAGACTTAAGTCAAAACAAGGAAAACAATAGTGGTAGCCAGCCTAGAAAGATAGAGTACCTGTGTTCAGCAGCTGGGATGGAGAAGCCAGCCATGGGGCAGGAATAGTATCGTTGTGCCATCAACAGCCCTGCCACTGTATCGGTGCCACAGAAGTTCACCAGGTGAGCTGCTCCCCCTAGAGCTGCAGACTAAAATAAGAAGGTACAGGTAATAAGCAAAGATAATTTAAAGATAAATATCATATACTGCATATGATGTACCAATATAGTATTGCTGACCTCTTGTGAAGAGACCCCTCTGTAGCCAAAGTCATGGAGCTTCTCATTTAGGCCTTCCAAGCTACCTGATGTAGCTTTGAGGTGCTTGGCCAGGATCTTTTTAAACTCCCTGGAAATGGTGGCAACGGTGATGGGATACCACATTTGGACTAACATAGTCTGAAAAAAAAACAAGAAAAATAATTTTCTGGTCTTATTATTCTCATCTCTAGGTATTGTCTAAGTTGTCCAATTTTTTTTAGTTGTATAGCCAAACATCACAACAGTGGCCTAAGGGGCATTTTAGAAAGATCTGATCAAACAGTCTAACACCTCATCAATGAAACAAGCTAATCGGCAAATGACTAAAATTCTCCTAGACAATGACCTTCATACAGTAATTACCTCAATATAATTGGTCAGCCAGAAGAAGCTGGGGTCTGTGTTTTCCACAGTGAACAGCACATTGCCTCTTGGTATGATCCTGCCTTCAGGAACAGCTTTGATACGGATCGGTAAACGTCCATCGTGTTTCTGACACACAAAAATATACACATTTACTGCACACTAGCCAAATGGAAATTAATTACTCAGTGTAGCGACAGATGATACCTCAAGGATCTTTCTCCAGCCCTCCTCGTCAAATACAGTCTGCTTAAAGTGCATCTGGTAAAAGAGCTTGGCTTCCTGAATTTTATCTTCTGTCACCACTCGGCCTGTGATAAAACATAAATAACATTACATACCTACATCAGATAATAAAAAAAATACTGTACAGTACAAAACAATTTTTGATCACAATTTGAACATACCTGTAAGATATTTCTTCAGCAGATACTGCAAACCGAAAAAGACGACTTCATTGAACTGGGAGCCTTTCTTCCGCCGACACTCAAAGTAGGAATAGATTTTGCTGACATCTGGAGGATACTGTTTGTAGTGTGTGATCTAAAACAAAAAAAATGATACCACATTACTCACCACCAGGGGCAATTTACAGAAGCATACCAACCTTAATTTATGCAAACAGACCTAAATATCTGTGCTTTCTCAATCAGAGCCAAGAGAGTAATATTGTCAAAAAATACATTTTAACCAGATTTTAATCAAAATGTGATGAGGGCTTGACGAGGAAGAAATTTCAGGCATCCAGGTCAATAAGTACGGCATTTAAGGGGAAAGGACTTATAACACAAGGTGACTTATTGGCACTCAGTGGAACTTGTATTTTAGGTGTGGCTGTCTCAAACATCCTCAGACTAAAGATTAGTCACAACTGAGCACAAAACAAGTTTGGTGTAGGGTGTATGCAAAAAAAGTTTAAGAAAATTGTATCATGATTTTCTAAAGCCAAGATCACAAAATCAATTTCATTATGATTCAAGCGGATAGTACCCCTTCTTAGTAAAAAGTAACAACAGTTATTTGTTACATTTATCATGAATAAACCCAATTGTCTCTAATCGGTATACATTTTTATTAAGTAACAGAAACACTGCAATACTTGAAAGTGAGGTTCTCAGTCAAGTGGTGACTGCATATGATCTTGTGCAATTACAGATTAGAGATCATCATTATTCAGTGTTCTTCTGTTGACTGAAGCTCCATTCTCAAACACAGACACACCCACTCACTCCTATTGGACAGCCTCATCCATGCTCTAAGTGTGTGACAGACACTGCCTGAATTGTGATCAAATCTACATTGTCATCTCAGCTCTAAAAATTGTGATATGATTTTTTGGCATATCGCTGACCACTTGTCTAGATTAGTGACCAATTACAAGTTACATTTAGCCAATCATACAGTGCTGTTATAAGTGTACCTCTGCCCGTCCTCCGGGTCAGAGGCTATCTGGTGTACAAAAAAGAAAAGTCATTGCTATTGGTTTTAAAGAATGTCATTTCAGAAAGGAGGAGTCCATTGGCTTTCACGGGTCAGAAGCAGAGAAGCATGACAATGCAATCCAGCTGTAATGACCAACTCAGAGGAAAAAAGGTTAGACCTTGCGAGTGCTGTGGGATAATCAGGATAATGGGACTGCTATGTGGAAAGTAAAAGCATAATTCTGGTAAAGGCTAATCACTAAAGGAATGCTCAGTGCTCTAAAGACAACCTGGCCATGTCTGTTATTGGTTTAAAAACACTTTTATTGCATAATCTCGAATTAAGCCTACAGGTCTTTAAATATATAGCCTAGTCTTTATATATTTTGTGATTATTACAGACCATTACAAGAGTATCAAAAGCATTAGATAACAAGGTCATATTATTTCACAGTAGTAACAGACACATGAAGCATAAGTAGATTAATATAAATCATTACGAAACATAACTTACAGTGTGCAATCTAATATAACTGCCTCATTGCTGAGCTCACGTTCTGGTGAAAAGAAAATGAAACCTAAAACGCTGCATGAAGCTATTGAGCATGATACTGTCTGACAATACTTTTATTCCTTTTAATTTGGCATTTAGTATTTGGCAAAGGTATGTTATAGTGAAACAAATACAATAATTGAGCATCATGACATTTGTGGTTGATAAACAATGATGGCCAACTTAGTTAAAATTCTGAATCCTTGGATGAGCTGTAGTTCCAGTGATCTCGCCCAATGTTGATGTTTATAAGTCTACAGCCAACAAAAAGGCAAATAATCATAAAAAAGATTCAGACGAAGCTTTGACCTCTACTCGTGCATGTGGACTTTCACCAAACTAAACAGCGTAGCTTGTGTGGCCATCGTAAACAAAATTGGTGACATTTAGCATAGCCCATAGCCTGCTACTGCTGCAGAGGGGATTTTTAAAAGACAAGAAAATCAGATCAAAGATGAAAAGAATGAACAAGCCCCATTTGCTGTGCTTACTCACCTTGTACGAATCAGTAGCAAGTAAGAAATTGAAATCATGCGCTGCCATTGTTGTTGTGGTTGAATGAATTCAAGCACCGCTAGAGCTGGAGCGTCCCTCTCTCTTTCCTTGTAGCTTTCCCACAGCCAAGTCTGGAACGTGTCATGGGGCGATAAAACTATCAATAACAGGTCCTCTCAAAAGACAGGCGCGTCGAATGTGAGTTTTTTCCAGCAAATGTCCCAGAAAAGCTCCTAGGGGTCTGAGAGGCAAAGCAGGGTCAGTATGCAGTGCAGCGGCAGCAGCAGCGAGTGTGTGAGGGGGTTGTTGTTAAAAAATGTGGGCGGGGCTTCCGTACGCAAGGTCGTGCACCGCCCTTAAAGCTGACGTCATGTTTGTGCATGCGTACAGTTACCATAGATCCATGACAGTTACCGATCCAATTTATAAGCAAGAAAATAGTCAGGTAGTCTTTGAACTTTAGCTATTATGGTCCACTTAATTCTGTCTCCAGTCACAAGGTAAAATGAAAATGAACTAGGGCCAATCTAAGGATTTTTGTTTTATGAAATAAAATGTTTGTGTTTCATAATCCATATATTTAGGAATGCATTTGGCATCTTACTTAAGGCGCTGCAGGTGAATAGGAAAAAATCTCAAATTTAGAGATATCAATTTTAAACTTTTCTTGTTTACTGAACTATGTAAATGTAAGAAAAAACGTATTACAAGTTTTAGATCATGTTATGTTTTCATATATAAATAAGCCATTTTATGTGTAAAAATGGCCAAAATTCACAATATTTGGGACATTTAAAACAGAAACTTGTTTAAATGTCTTGCTTCATTTTGTTGCTGTTGTTTTAATATCTTAATTAGTAGAAGAGAAAAATAAAACTTACTGAAAATTTACTTAAAATTTTATATTTTGCCTTATTTTTTGAGTTAAAAATTGCTCAGGCTTGGAATTAAATACTAACAAATCCTTCTGTATAATCCATCAAATCTTGTTAAATACACAAATGGAAAGTTTGGTATATGTACTTTATGCATTCACAGCCTATTTCTCACACTCATGTAGAGGGCCAGCCATAGGCTATATGGGTTTGGTCCCTTGCTTAACATTGTTTACCACTGTATAACCTTCTGCAACTCCAGAAGTATATGTGTTACCCAGTAACTCTGTGACCCTTAAATTCAAAATGGCCAGAAGGCTAGAATTCACAGATCTACAAAATAAAACAATTAAATAAGGGATAATTTATCATTATCATTGATACCACTGTCTATAGCATTCACTTTCTTTTGAGATAAAAAATAATGTTGTTTAAATGTTCTAATCAATTCACACCAATCACAGCTATTGTAAAGGTTGGTTTATGCCATTGTTTGGGTTTTGTTTTGGTTTGTCTAGCTTTGCAAATGTTGCTCAACATTGCTGCAGTAAACTCAGCACAGCATATTGTGGAAATCTGAACCACTGACCTTCGGGTTGGTGGGAATTGCTGCTCCAAAAATGTTGATGAACGTGATTATAAAACATAGCTTAATTGAACTGAACTTAACTGATTTTTAGTTTTGTTTAGTCTTCAACAATGTTAATGTTGCACTTTCAGGACAGTGGGAAAAGAGTTCCACAGAATACAGTCCCTATTCAGACCCAGGAAGTGGGGCAGAGAAAATAATTTCAAAATACCAAAAGTTTTCAAAATAAGTGGTCCCATTTGAACTTTCATTACTGTGGAGGTTGAAGTCTTATTGAAGACCATCCGACACAATGCAGTTTTTGTGGTTTGCAAGAAAGCAGTCTCATGCAACTCTTAACAAAATGTACTTTCCATTTGCCTGGTTTTGTAGGGTTTGCAATTTTGGTATATTACAGCCACCTGCCTTGCATTTTAGCAGCTTTCCTCCTCAGGAATAATGGCTCTTTGGCTAAACAACAGGGTGTGATAGAGGGGGTAACTGAAAAAAACAAAAAAAAAAACAAAAAAAAACCCAAAACAAAACATGAATGTTTTTTCAGGTAAAGAGTTTTTCAGCTTGCCGACCATTTCTCCTTTCCTCATCTTGATACTAAGACGCAAAACCTGGACCCTCTGCAGGTAGCATAGTCCAACTGCTCCAGGCACCAGATGCCATTACTAGAAAGTTTGCTGTGTCTCATGCCTCATTCTCTTCTAGAAAAAGTTTCAGAAGAGAATGAAGAAGAGAAGATACAGATATTAGCTAAGCATGGCTATATAAGTTCTAGAACCCATCAACCGGACTGTTATGTGCTCCTTTATGCAAGTATGAAGCTATACAAAATGACCTGCAGCTGATCACTAGTATGAGTTTGTTTAGTTAGTTTTTAATTATCCCTGTTAATCAGTCACAGACTTCATGGGGGTTACTTGAGTCCCATGTTTAGGCCACATGGAGCTCCCTTTACATTTTGCATAAAACACAGAACTTGTCAACTTCTGTCCTGGGCCCTGCTTTTCAGAGAGGAGAGCTGGATCACCCTGCACATGTGGCAGGAGTGTGAGAAGTCATAGAGAATATTACACTACATGTACAATCCTTTAGTGCATTTGAGATATTATGTTTTGGCTCTTCTGCTGCTGCCAGGCTGGACCTCAAAAAGTGCATGCCTAGGAGGACATACCCCAGAACACTGTCCCTTCTGTCACTGAGAGGATGCCTCGCCCTTATCAAAGCTGTAGAGAAGCACGTGAATGCCAAACAAACCACTGAGCACCATTTGAATTGCTGGGAAGTTTTCATTTCAGTAAAAATAGCTACCTGTATTTCAAGATATTGAAACTTTTAAATAAATGCAAGATAGGTATCGGTTTAATACCATACCATACTGTGGAACATGACAGGCAAAGCAATACTAAAGTTACATAGTGTACCTTTAATTTTTGTGAAGCGTGTATTGTAAAGCCAAACAAGCTTTTTCTATTTTGATCCAACATCGCCTCCTGCTGGGTGCTTTCATTACTGTACACATGATCTTATGACTCCCGTTTCACTTCATCCATTTACGTGAAAAAGATAATCAAAA
>KN471448.1:0-11185 GCA_000787095.1 Periophthalmodon schlosseri | reverse complement strand
GGAAATATTTTGAGATTATGATGTTCTGACCCCATTCCCGAGGCCCAGTGACGTGTATATCTGCAGGAAGAGTTTAGAGTAAGTCTGCATAGTGAACCTGCACTATTAACAGAAAGTAAACATCATCTGGATGTAGTTTAAACACCTAGTCAGTTTGGTCCATTCTGTAGGCCTATTTCAGGAGGGTATTTTCACTCATGGTTCAAAAATGACACACGCAAGCAACCTTTCTCTTTTTCAACATAAGTTTGCTTTTGAAATGATTTGGATGTATTGGGTAGGCTATATTTATGTAAAGTGTAAAGTTGGGGGACCTTTGAGATGAAGCAGATGCAATACTAGTATATCTTTATATTTAACTAAATTCAACTATTTAAAGTTTGAAAGATCATTTCAAAGGTAATTATCAGTATTTCCTGTAGCTTCACAGTGATGATTTGAAGACTTAATAGGTGCTAGAATAGGTTTTTTCGCAAGTGTACAGTGATGTACAAAGGGTGGGGCACGGGCTCTTGGCAATGTAGAATGAAACACTTAGATGCCATAGCAAGCGAGGGAAAAATATTCTCCTCTGTTTAAGTGGCACAACTGACAAAAGTGCATAGACTGATTTATTTAAGGATTTTGTATATTTAGAGATTTTGTATCCTAAAATGATTATTTCGCACCGATCCAAACTTATGTCCTTCTGTTCACTGCACCAACACCAATAGCTAAAGGGGCAAAGCTACAACGCTGCGCAGGCTATAGGATATAGTGAGTGATTAGTTTTGGACCACTTGTTGCTATTAGAGGAACACATAAAATGAAACAGCCAGTGTTCAGCAGTGATTGGGTGTGAGTGCAACAGATCCTCAGATGGCAGAGTTAGAGGCTGGTCCAGGAACAGCGGGGCTCGTGTTTCAGCACCGCGGACAGCTCCTCCCCACCCCCTCCCCCTGCGTTGCATGTTGTCGACAGAGACCCCTCCTACAGCGCTTCATTCGGTCCTCAAACTCCCACCGACTCACCGGACTGGACCTGACCGTATCTGGCCCGTGCGTGTCAATGTGTAAATGTGTGTATGTGTGCGCGCTGTCTCCGTGAGCGCGCCTCGTGACGGGGGTGGTCTTTCCCTGAAGCAACAGGAGACTTCTCAGTGGTGCGTCGACATCTGCTCTCCTGATCCACTTGTCTCTCAGCAGCAGCATGTTGGATCCGTCTTCCAGCGAGGAGGAAGGCGATGAGATGCAGGAGGTGGAGCGCAGGGAGGCGGCAGCCCCAAAGAGCACCGCAGGGGCGCGTTTGTCCCCGGGCCGAGCAGCGGAGACGCACAGCGGAGGTGGCGGTGCGCTCCAGCCTCGGGGCCGCGGTAGCAGCGGTGGAGGGCGGCCCTCGAGCCCCAGCCCCTCTGTTGGCAGCGACAAAGAGAAAGAGGACCTGGAGAAGCTACAACGGGAGGAAGAGGAAAGGAAGAAGAGGCTACAGCTCTACGTTTTCGTTATGCGCTGCATCGCGTACCCATTTAATGCCAAACAACCCACAGACATGGCCCGCAGACAGCAGAAGGTATGTTCCACTCCATTCACATGGCTACCGCCAACTGTTGCTTCATGACATGTCCCCACAGGGGCGGCCCTTTTGTTTACAGGGGCAGCTCACAGCCCCACTCCCAGCAGAGCGAGGAGGCTGGGGCTTGTCAGTGCTTCTATGGGACTTACAACCCGAGGCACACTCCAAATGATTTGTATCCATGATCCTGTTTAATTCCAGTCCACCGTGCTGACCAGAATGAATAGTGGGTTTATGAATGAACTAATGAACATGTGATGGGAGTGCTGAGTGTAGGCAGGATTTTTCATTGCAATGCCCTGGGTCAAATAGCCACATGTGTTGCTATGGTAACAGATGTTCACATCCGCCTCATGAGCTGTGCATCGTATAGCCTACACATATGCTGAGGCCATTTGTAAGCTTGGAGCAGTCTCCTCTTTCGAAATGTTACTGTGTGTGAAAAACCCAGGACACCCATAGTTCCTCTGACCCGAAATTTTGTGTTTTGATTTCATTATTTGCACATCACTGTTAAGACACCCATAGAGCTTTCTCGCAGTATTCAGTGGAGGTGCTGTAGGTGTTTGGGACCTTTGCCCTAATTGATTCAGGTGGAAATCTCCAAATGCAAGTTGACAATTGATTATAAACATCAAGAAAAGCAGACTGAAACACATACAAGGAACACAAATAAGGAAACAATGCCAAAATATGTAGAAATATAATAGGTATATATAATCTGTGAGTTTCTTCTTATTTTACTCCCACAAAATCTGGGTGGAGCAGTTTTGAGATTTGTGTGGGCAGTTACTTATCACATTGTGGAAACTATAATCTGTACACTCAATTCAATGGGACCTGCCTTTTTTATGGGCAATAAGAATCAGCCTCCCATGATGTAAATCCTTTATCATTAGATCAACAACATGATTTAAAGTTCAGATATGAGTTTGAGTTTAAATTAGGCTAGTGGTAACTATGGTTAAAGTAGGACTAAACACGGAAACTCCGCCCAAAAGCACTTTTCAAATACAGCTGTTTAACTGGGCAGTGCCTGGAGGACTAAAGAAAGGAGTGAGAGAGAAGGATGGGTGGGGTCTGGACCTATGAGGCACAGTGGCCGTGTCTCAAGTCGACGGTTGCACACTTTGTCGGGTGCATTTTAAGATCACTTACGTAACTTCCGGCGGGACAAGGCCTGTCCTATTTCATGCACCCGACAAATGTGGCCGACAAATGTGCCCTGCGTTTCCAGTGTTTCCATGGAGATCGTCTGTGAACAAGGCGTGCATCCGAGCACACTTCACGCACTGCTATTTCCCATCATGCACCGCGCGTGACTTATTCTACAGGAGAAACAAGGTATATTTTCTTAAAGTTATGTAATACTAGCAACAATTGGGAAAAAATCACCTAAACGTTATATTTGCCTATTGATATTCAAAGGGAAAGATGAATTCCTTACTTCATTCAATCTAAACAGAAATAAATGGCTTCGACGACAACACCTTGACTCTTCTTCTATGAAATAATAAAGAATTAAAAATAAAGCTGTAATTATTTCAGTGTCCATTTTATACGTTTAGGTCATGAGTCAACAGCCGTATTGCTCATTAGTCAGCAGCCCTATAGCTTATTAGTCAGCAGCCATCAAGATTGCTAGACAATGTAACGTAAGCGACGTAACGTAAGCTATGTAACGTAAGCGCACAGACAGCAGTTAAAGTACGCTCCGTGGCGTAGGCCTGTCCCATTTCGGCACGGCCTTTGCGGCCGACGGAGACTACACGGAGGAGTACCCTTCGTCGGCCAGGTACTTTGAACGGTACTTTGAGCAGCACTTCGAAGTGTGGAGACGTCGAATTGAGACACGGCCAGCGTGATCAACATTTCAAACTCCTCCCCTGCAACCAGGTGTTTGTAATCAGAAAGCTGCAATTATACCTAGTTTGCTCTAAAATAGGCAAAAAATTACTAGGAACAGTAGACAATGCTATTCAAACACCATATACACAGCTTAGTAGCAAAAAACTGTATTTAGGGTTTAGTTCCACTTTAATGTTAAAATCAGTCTCCAGGAAATTAATGCAAGTTAAGGTAATGCTTCCAAAAAGCATGGAAGTGAAAAGCTGATAATTCAGAATTCTTTGATGACAAAACTGGTTCCAAACCAAAGGTTGAATCCAGTTGAACAGTAGGTTTGTTTCTCTCTGCAGTCTGCACTCATCGAGGCTCATGTTATTTGTGCTGGTGTTGGCCTCCACGGAGCTCCCCGGAGGCTCTGCTGCACAAGGGACACATGATGACACACAGTAATCATCTCACATACTGCACCTTTGTGGTCACAGCCAAAAGAATCTAGAGTGTTTTATTTTCATTGTTATGGTACTATATCAGCTCTGAAAAAAAGACAGAATTACTTTTTTTTTGCAATGGAACCTATCTGGATGACTGAGGGATTACACAGAAGCTGGCGAAGGGCCTATTAGTATCGTAAAGCCGTGCAAAGCACTGACGGGAAGTGAAGTGCCCGTCAGTGACCAGGGACTCTCACCATGACATTGGCATGTGTGAGTGCTTTCTGAAAATGTTTAGTTTATTACATAAAAAGGGGGAACATTGTCTAGCCGACTGTCCCTCTGATTGGAACTAGCTGGTTACTGTTGTGCACAGAGCCAATTGTGACCACAGACTGTATAAAGAAGTGGACTAAGGAGTGTTACGTCACCCATAGCGTTTAGCTCCAGTCAAATAAAGCTCATAAAGGCTAGCAGTTACAGGGCTGAATTTGGAGCTGAGTTCCATATTTGGAATTCCGACCACGAGTATCATAGCAACCAAAGAGCAAAGAGCGAGGAGCGAGGCTGTTGAAGGTAACGCCCCTTCTTGCCCGCACCACTGATTTAGCAGGGAGCGGATGCTTAACAACATTCTCAGTTAAACCTGTTGCTAACGCTGGTTGCTTATTTGTCTGTTATTAATGTTCATATCTTGATTTATGGACAGAGCAAAATAAAAATATAGGACCATGTAGAGCAGGTTAATATGAACATTTTAAGACCAAAATGACGACCCTGACAGTAGCAGTTACAGAGAGGGGTGGATGGAGAGTCAATGGAACCGGAAGCATGCCCATGCCATGGATTTATTAAATAACTGGATAGGGTATTGCTATCTTAGAGATGTCTCGAGTTGGATTAGTGGCCACTCATTGGTACTACACCAAAAAAATCCATCTTGCCCAGAAAAGATTTTTCTCATACAAGGCAAACTGCTCATGTTTGGCTGACAGGGCACCTCCAGCTTTCACAAAGGTCGAATTTTGTGGTGATATTACCTATTTTCCAGATCATAAACTTTTTCTCAGCTCAAAATCCGTCTGTTATCTCATTTTAATCGTTAGCTTCAGCTACGCTCTATGCCCGCTCTAGCTAAGCTCAAACGCTGAGTGTTTAGATTGGTCACGTGGTACGACATGAATGAGCATATGAGCCGCAGGTTTAGAACATGGTTCAGAAGCGCCCTGGAAGCATAAATATTATAATTTATAATTTATTTATTATTCCCTTGGCTCTGTCACACCTGCTCTGCTCACTCTCATCACGCAAAGTCTCATGGGGGGTAGCTCAACTGCACATGGTCGATGGACAGGGCAGGACCGGATGTACTAAGTTGCTAAAGGCTAAACTAGCGACATGCGCAATTGAGTGCAGCCAATTGACATCAATGGGCAGCCATGTTTAAGCCCCAGGGCTTGGCCCATGCTCACTTCCTATTTGGAATGTGGGAACTAGCAGGTTAACTATGTCTATTTATATATACAGTCTATGAGTGTAACCCATTTTTGATGTGCCACATCAAAAAATCAAGAAAAATGCAGCAATAGTGCTCCCTATAAAATCAAAACACATTGTGCCTATATACCCAAAAAATTCGCTTTGTCGTAGAGAAACTAAATTTGGATGGTGGATTGGTCATGTTGTTCCAAACAAAAAAATATATTATGCAGTTGTTAGGCAACAAACAGTCAGTCATATTAGACCTGTGACCTGGCATTGCTGTTTCTGTCCCCGTACTTTAACTCATCCTAGAGTTTTTGACCTAGCGTCACCAGAATTATTCTGTATCATCTAGACAAGCTGGACATTAAAAGTTGTTAAAAGCTTTTTAAAAACCTGAACACGGCAACACCGTTTGTGTCAGGTTTGGGTTTGTGACGGCCACACCCCATCTCTCATCGTATTGCCATGGGAACAGCCAAATATCTGCTCTTGCCAATGGGACATCCCGACAAAAACTTTGGGATAGCCAAACCAAATTTGATACACAGATGCAACATGGCAATAGAAACAAAAAATAAATTGTGACTACACCCCCTGACAGACTGGAATTCCGACATCTTGGATTAATGATTAGTGTCCAGTGAAGAGACTGCGCTGATCAGTTTGGCATATCAAATAAGATAATGATAAGTTTCAACATTTGTAGATTTTTAATTTGGATATTTTTTTCGAAAACGCCAATTCTCTAGAAATTATGACATCATTATTGTGTTATTGATTACATTATAATGTTAAGTCATGCAGTTTCAAACATCTCCAATTATTTGTTTTTGTTTGACTGAGAATTGTATTGTGCATCCATAGCAGTTTGGTCAGTGGTCATGAATGTAGAAAAAGCTCTCTGCCTAATGGAGACTGGATATCATAACAATCACACAGTACTTCCTGTTTCATCCAGCACAGCACATCAGTGGCTGTTTGGGCTATCTCTGTATTAGGCCTGTGCACATCAGCAGACACATAATATGTGGTGTATGTATCACACATTGAATTAATCAGAATTTGCTCATTCAGAAATCAAATTAAGTGTAATGAAGTATGTGATGTCATTATTGTGTATCTATTCCTCATTTGTGGACACAGGGTTATCAAAAATTGATGCCCAGATACTAATGATTAAACTAGTATTGAAACTAGATACTAATTTCAGTAGATATTGATACTGATGTGTTTTTATCATTGTATTGTATTGTATTGAAATCAAGTTTTGGACCATTTCTTAAGCTAACAGTATGGAGCCTGTGCTCTTAAGGTACTACAATCACATCTGAACCTGGGTTGCCAGTGCCTTAACCAGCAAATAGAGGACACATACGTTTTTCTCATTATCAGTACCTGGACAGGCTATGCCTCATGTGAAAGCTCAGAACCTCCAGAATTCACTCAATGAGCTGCAGAGGCTGCACTAGCATTGATTAATGATTGGCTGCAGGCGTTGGGGTGTAGGTAGTGACGATTCAGATAAGAGAGAGGCCTTTTAGGTTTAAAACAACTTCATCATTGGAATGTCAACCCAAATGAGAGACTCATGTGAGGGTCATCTTGCTTTCTGATTTTATACTATCCAGAGAAACCCATAATAAAAACAGTTTGATGATTATGTTCAACGTTTTTGTGATTAAGCTTTACATTTGTTATTGTTATTAAAATCAATAATTGATTTGAACAGTGTAGGGCTGGCAAATACATTAATGAAAACAACTGCATGCATTGAAAGGTCCAGTGTCAATCAGGTGATATGTACGAAATCAACAGTTGCTACAGTAACAGATGCTCACTTCTGCCTCAGAGTTTGTGGATGATATTGGATACACAGACTGAGAAGGTGCACACAGTTCATTCATAAAGTATGTGCATATATGGAAGGATTCAGAAAAGACTTTAGGCACTACCCCCAAAATGTGGCAGAAACAACGATATTGTTAAAACCAGGGTCCAGTGAGACTATACACCTAACTCTGCCCACAACCACAGTCCAAATGAGTCGCACTTCAAACTCCACCCCTGCAGATGTGTGTTTCTGTTTGAGCAAGTCAGAGCAGAGGCCTGTGATGTCACAGACCTCTAGAAATGCAGTAGCAGAGTTTAACCATAGTTGACAGCACACACTTTCAAGATGGCAAAATTGGACAAGAGACAGTGGAGAGTACTATTAAAACAACATGTTAATAGTTTAATTGCATAAAAGGTTGATTTTGTGTTTAGTCCAACTTTAAGGGTTGTTTTTAAGACGTTAACCTTGGATTAAAACCACATCTTAAAAGTGGCCTTCACTTGATGGGAAGACCAAACTCTAAATTAAATACTGCCTTGATTACAAAAAGACTAACTTATGCCACTAGACAGTTACCTCACCACTGAAGAAGCACTGCCTGTAGAGTAACAGTGGAACAGACACAAGCAATATTTAGCCAGCCGTAGAAATATGAAATATGATTGGTAGTCCAGTGCTTCACAGATAATCACTTCACTTCTACGAGGTATTAATTGTTAACACGGAACATATTTAGACCAACATGTTACCTGTTATTGTTTTTAAAATGCTATATTTGTCAAAAACAATAGTCATTAAATGTGTTGTTAAAATGTGTTGTTTAATTAGTTTCAGTTTTTGACTGAAACAAAAGTCCTCCCTCTCCTCCTCCCTGCACTAAGTCACTCCCCCTTCAGAGTGCTATCACAACACAATCAATGCACATCCTGCTAATAAAACAACCACATTACATCAGGTTTGTGAAGTTGCAGTATTGTTTTGTAGCATGCTCGTGTACATTTATGAAAAATGGCCGTGCAGGAGCATGAGAAGGAGTAGGCCTGTCGCGGTAATTACTAAATCAACGTTCAATAACTGATAGATGGATGAAACATTTTTGAGCGCCAATATTTATTGTCTGTATTCTTAGTGCAAGTGGGGATTTTGTTTATTTTCTGTACAACAATAAGATTTGAGCTGTAGAGGGGTGAATACATACTTCTTAACTTATTATTGATACAAACTGTGTGTTTCATTGTGCTTTTAATTTATTATAGCTCATATTTTCAACAATATTGTACATTTAGAAGTAGATTTTAGTTTCAGTATTATCGTTTTTATCGTCTATATTTACTTCAGCTGTACTTCAAAATGTGTTAATGTGAGTTTCCTGGTTCTGTAGAACTGTGGACTGAGCCTTGTACAAGCGGTATGGGCTTGTACTGTTAACTGTAAGGAGAGTTTGAACAGTGCCCAGGAGAGTTTGCAAGCATGGATAAACCACCACATATAAACTTCAGGCATGAAAGCACCAAAAAAGATTTTGCATTATGCCCCGTTGTTAAAGTAAAATATATACTTTCTGAACAAATTATATTTATCTTAACAATAATGCTACTATTCTTACCTCCGCCATTGTTGACAGGGTGTCCACACCACGGCACAGCAGTTATTTGCCTTAATTAAACACAAACCCTCAAAGGACCCACCCACAGTAAACACACATACTCACACCTACACTGTTTTATATGTAACACATCCTATTCTACAAACTTTTCCCATTGTTTGTTAAATCCCTATAAATAGATCACATATATTTTACATGCATCACAGAGGGACAGTTTAAACATTGCTCACACCCCCATTTCTCTCACCACTTGTTCTGCCAGCCTAAGTGGGAAGCTTGGAGTCACTATAGAGAACAGACTAGTGTTGTCTGTTATTTGTATTTGTGTGTTTCTTATTGTTCGGAGAAGAGTGGGGGGAATTAGCATGGCCAGGTGAGGCACTCCACTCCTCAAAGCACACAATCAGGCCATCTGTCTCCTCTGTCCTGCCCCAACAATAGACCCTCTGATCAGATACGCTTCGCTATTCTTAAGCGTTTCCTCAACATTGATTTGCCTTTGTTTATAAATAAGCCTCCTGTTAAATTGTATTAGAACAGTAAGGCTGCGTAATAGTAACCAAATGTATTCTATTCAGCACACCCAGTATTATGGTATACATGATAATTTTGTTACACAGTGCAGCCTACTTTTTAACAGTGATTTAAGAAACATTTTGACTATTAGGCTTTTGGTTGTGTCTTTCTGTGTTTCTCCGTTATATTAATATTAGGGTTGTCAACGTTAACGCGTTAACGCATGCGATTATTAAAACCAAATTGACGTACCATCCACGAATTAACGCAGATTAATCACGGTCTGTTTTGACCATTTTTGGGCCGGGAGGCTTACCTGAAAAGGGAAACGCTGTACTCAGGAGCTGTGCTGATTACACAAGGTTAAATGTACACATGAGATCATCATGATACATCAGTCCTCATGTGGACGAGCGCAGACCGGTTACGAGCGCGGAGCGAGAAACGCGGCGCGTCTCCGACGCCACGGAGATCTCGAGTTGAACACCGTGCGCTCCGTGAGTAGAATAAAGGTTGCACGTCAACGCTAAAAGGAGTAATATGGGCCAAATATTTCACCAAACTGCTACAGAACACACCAGGCCACCTCTAACAGCTTGTAGCCTATCTGTCACAGTAAGTGTCAGTTAGACCCGTGCTTTAAGTGGGCCGGGATGCACCGGTACTCAGTACCACCAATTCTTTGAGCGGTCAATGCATTCTCGACTCCTCCTTGGCTCATTTAGGCCTACCAAGGATGCACCTGAGGATCCCTGGCCACCTCGAAGTGCTTGAAATTGCCCAGAATGCACTCCGATTTATACGAACTTTCTTTAAGCAGTAAAGTGCAAAATCCGATATTTCGGATTTGAGGGAAGTAGTGCGAAAGCAAAAAAAAAAAAACAACAAAAACCGGGAAACGAACTAAAATAATATTATTCTTTGTAAGTACTTGGTGTGGTCTTTCAGGTGTGATCAGCCTAAATAACTTGCTCACAGATGATTCACTTGACCTTCATTATTCACTTGTTTGAATAACTGTTGACACATAAAGACACTTCTGAATGCTTTTTATTTGTAGAAGCATTGTTTTTTTTATTAAAACTGAACGTTATCGTGTTTGAGCTGGTCACGTGACACGGCGCTCCCTCAGAAGCCTGTTCCACCTGCGCTCAGGGCGATGTAAGCAGGACACATGGCTCTGGAGGCAACTCCAGAGGAGTGCTACAGAGTAGTCTATGGAGGACGGATCCTGGGATTGAGAGACATCCAAGATCTCTCCTTTTTACAAACATACATCGCGCTCTTCTGCGATCTGAGCCGCATGTCCCCATCTCTACTCTGATTGGCTGCTCTCGCTGTCTGTCAGGGACATACTTCTCGGTGTCTGATTGGATCCTGTTTCACAAGTCCCGCTTTACACGTGCTATCATTGGTTACGTTTTCATATACGTGCGCTTGATTGGACGCCTGTAGAAAGTAGGCGGGAGTAAACGCCGCCAGCGCTGGATTCACATGCGGCTTAAATCGGCTCGTGGACATGATGAAAATAAAAAATAAATAAACGGAGATCACTTTATATAAAGCACTGGACACGGAAATGAAGCGGACTCCCGACAGAACAAGACCGTACACACTGGCACTGAAGAGAGGCACAGGCCATGTGGAGCACAACACCAGTAAGTCTTTGCTAGCGTGAAGCTAAATGATGACAACAGTATGTAAACACAAGACACGTGAAATGAGAATATTCTCAATAAAAACACTTTTTCTAACAGTATGAGCTGAGGTTCAGCGGAGATGCAGTCATCTGTTTAAGCTAAACAGGAACTAAAGTTTGAATAATGTGCAGAGATAGGTGTCTTCTTAAGGTAAGGATGAATTTCATAATTTTTTCTCATTGTGAGGATTACACTTTAAGGAAAAGGAGCAGGT
>JACM01067681.1:0-11382 GCA_000787095.1 Periophthalmodon schlosseri | reverse complement strand
GTATACTATTATTTTATTAAAGAACAAATTGAGCAAAACTGGGCTTTTAACCATGTTATATTGTCATGCCCTTGGCAAAAAATATCTGGAGTTGTATATTGTTTCATTAATGCATTAACCCAAAATTGTCTTCTCTGAGCACTCAAAAATGCTCCATTCGCATTTTGCCTGTTTAGTTGCATCATGGATAAAACTCTGGACTTCTCCTATCTTCTTGGAAACAGGCAATGGACAGATCCTCCCAGAAAAGTTACAAATACAGATTATCTTAAAGGAACTGTATGTAGTCCGTGCTCTTACTGTTTTAAAAAGGTGCCACAATCGCAACTGGTGTTGCCGGGTTGCCAGAGCCTTAACCTGCAGATAGAGACACTTACAAGTTTTTGTCATTTTCAGTATATGGACAGGCCATGCCTCATGTGAAAGCTCAGAACCTCCAGAATTTCTCTTTTTATATATAGTTTACATTCTATATTTGAGTTCTAAATCTGCACAACACAACAGCAGTTGTGTTAATACTATTGATGATGGGTATTTTGGTCCTGTCTGCACTACTACATAATTTAGTTACCTTCCTCTTTTCTGATCAGATTACAGAAAAAACCTGATGCATATTGACCACCAGGGGGCACAGTATACCTGTAAACACCCCATAATTTCAACACGGGTAAGTATGTGATTCCTACCAAGTCCAAGTCTTATTTTCCTATTATTTAGATGTTACGGTACTATTTCCACTCTTCCCATTTCCAGTCACCTATATTTTAAAGGGCCTATATTAGGCTATTTTCTGATCTATGTTCTAATGTTGTTTCCTCATCAAAAACATACCCGGAGTTGTGTTTCGTTTCATTCACATATGTTTAACACATGTTCTTCTCTCAGGAAGTGCTCCACTATGTTTTTAAACTCCATACACCTTCATTAAAATCATTTTGATCATTTTAGCCCTGGAATTGTCAATCTCTACGGAATTAAAGGTAAAAGGAGCTGTTAACTTGAAAACTATCGCTTCATGACCTCACAAGGTGGAACACAGCATTTTCAGCTTTGGAGATAATAAAAGATTCCTCAAACATGTGTGAATGAAATAAAACACAACCCCAGGTATGTTTTTGATGAGGTAACATTATAACATGGCTTAAAGCTCACAAGAGTCCATTTTGTGTAATATAGGACCTTTAACAGCAGTCTACACAATTTATAATACGATATTTTTTTATATTACCATTTCACAATATCAGTTATGAATTCTTAAAATGTCTGTGTGAACGGGGCCTGGGGACAGGAAAGTCTCCCCACTCATCAGTGTGGTCACACAAATTAGAGCATGGCTGTGTGGCCGCTATGGCACCACTATGTGTTTGGCTTCTCTTTGATCACTTCATCACATCCACGCCCCTGCCTTCACGTGCACGCCCCTGCCTTCACGTGCGTCCCCCACACATGCACACACTCTCTTGGAATGACAGTACTGACGGTATACAGAACCCCGTGCATGTGAATGGCTGTCAGTCCTGCCTGTCTCGAATGTCTGAAGCCCAAAGGCGACCGGGACAAAGCGGAGTGACGAGGTGCTCTGATTGGCTGTGACGCGGTGTGATTGACAGGTGCTGGCAGCTGTGTGGACTTGTGGACACAAAGAGACATTGTTGGCTTTGTGAAAAGGCTGAGGGGAGACACCACAGTCCACCGCGATCAAAGCATTACACATTTACTCAGACATCTCTGAGGATAAGATATACAATACTGGGGAGGATCAGGAGGGATTAAGACACGTTATGCTTGTAGGCAATGCTAAAACTGTACCTACACACTTTGAACTGACTTTTGAAAGAACAATTGTACAAAGATTAGTGTAAAATCTGAAATCTTTCACTGACATCAATGGTAGAACACTATAAGCTAAAACAGTTCAACTAAAAGTAATTCCACAAAGTTCCATGAATGTTTATGTCAGTAATGCTGCATGTGGAGCACTCTTGAGTCAGATTCTACGCATTATCAATCTGCGACCACTCTCGCAGGAATAAATCGGAAGGCGGAACAGGGGAATAAAACAAGCAAATTGCACTTTTTTCACACACTAAATTGTCCGGATTTCAGCTAAAATAGGTCTGTCGCCGTTACCATGTTTGTTTGGCTCATTTGGGCGCTTCGCCTTGGGCTTCCACGCAAACCACAATGTTGCACTGTGATTGGTCTGGTTATCTAGGCTCAAGCCCAAATGCAGAAGCAGGAGAGGTTCAAGATTGTCATTAGTCTGTGAACACAAATATTGTGCAAATTCAACTGGCTGTTTAAAGTTAAAAACAGTCACTACTAGCACTGAAGGCAAGGTGGCTGAGCAGCAAAGGTGCCTGAGTGGTCACAGCAAGAACGTTCCAAGTTTGGCCTTTCTGTGTGGAGTTTGCATGTTCTCCATGTGTCTGGGTGAGTATCCTCCGGGCACTCCGACTTTCCCCATCAACCCAAAACATACACAGCAGGTCAAATCCTCCAGCTAAGGCAGTCCTGACCCATCTGGAGATGGGTCTCACTGCTCCTCACAGGTTGCCCCAGAGGCATTGAAGGATGGGTCAAATGCAGAGGACAGATTTTCCTATAGGGACTAAAAGTGTACCTTAACCTTCCCCTTACCTTAAGTTGGTTTAGGTTGCTAGCAAAAGGCACATTGCAGTGGGAACAATATCTGCCAAAATTATCAATAGATGATACTTAAACATGCATAAATGAGTTAAGTCTTGAGTGAGTTAATGTTTTCAATCGGAAAACTTTATTCAATGAAAGAAAAAATATAGGGCCTTTAACTTTGATTGCAAATCCAAACTGTATTTTTCACTTGACTTCAGTACTAAAGAAAACTTTGTCACAACATGGTATTGGGTCATATATATTCACAGTGTAGGCCTAGTTCATCAGACATTGCTGATATTGCTATTCACTAGATGAAGAGCTTCAAACTTTTGCCTGAAGCAGCATTTATTTCTTGTGTTGAATTCCCCAAAGCTATCGTTTGGTTTTCCACACTCCAACCTCACGTCTCACCAGGCTATATCCCCCAGTGCCACGTGGGCTAAATTTATGCTTCAAATCTGGCTGATTACTAGCACTTGGTACAAGCTATGGTCTGCATCTCCTCAGCCAGCCACAGAGCCCAGCACTTAGCCACCACCAACATACATCACACGCTACACGCTAAAGCTAATCATGAGCCGCTGTTCATTTAGCATCCATCTGAGTGGTGACAGAAGCTGTAAACTGTGAGGAGGGAGGAGAGGGGAGGAGTAGGGGAAGGTGGTCCGGACATCTATCCATCAGCGGGACAGTGGGCTCCACGTGGCGGGTGCACAGCTCCATCAGAGGGCAGTGTGCAGAGCTGATTGGTGCTAATGGCTAACACATGGAGCACACAGGGAAAGCTTGTTCACTCACGGTTCTGTTCACTTACCTGGAGAGACACTGCAGGTAAACAACAGAGGAAGTGTCATTTGTTTCAACAGTAGTAGTATCAACATTTCTTCTTAAATCTATAAAATATGTAGTATACATCATAAATAATAAAATAAATAACACTTATACTACTGAACTTCCACTGTGAAGAAGGGTGTGTATAGAAGGGGACTGGGGCTTAGGAGCCACCCCTGGAGGCTGTTGTGTTTTAACATAAAACCGTGAAGAAATGTTGCCAGTGTTGGTTCCTGTAAAGTTAATGATACCCAGATCTCCTGTACAGTCAGTCACTATTACTACAGTCTCTATTACCATGGTCACTGTTACCACAGTGTTACTACAGTGTTACTACAGTGTTACTACAGTGTTACTACAGCATTACTACAGTGTTACCATAGTATTACTACAGTATTACTACAGTGTTACCGCAGTCTTACCACAGTGTTAACAGAATATTAGAACTGTATTGCCATTGTGTTAATTGTGATTGTTGTTTTAAAATGATGCAAGACGTCAGATCATGCACAAAATTGCTATTTTAAACATATGTCTCTAAATTTCTATTAAAGACATAGGTAGGGTAGTTGTGGTGCGAATGCATACAGGCAAAACAAATGACCCACTTAAATTGATTTTCCTTCTCTTCAGACCTCTCCTGCCCCTCTCTTCCCTCCTCTCCTCTCTCTCCCATCTCTCCCCGTCAGCCTCTTCTCTCCCTTCTCTCTCTCCACTCTTTTTCCCCTCTCTCCTTTCTCTACCCCCTCTCTCCCCTCTCCTGCTCCCCCCTTCTCCTCTCCTAACTCTCTCTCCCCCTCTTCCTACTCACTCTTCCCTTTCCTGCCCCCCCACTCTCCACTCTACCATCTCTCCCCTCTCTTCCTTCTTTCTCCCCTCTCTTCCCTCTTTCTCCTGCTCCTCCAGTACAGCCGCAGCGTCCAGTTGTTTCCAGATGGACACTGTGTGCACCCTGGGGTCACATTTGACCTGGAAGTGCTGTGATTGGTCCAAAGGTCACTCTGCCGGCCCCTGATTGGACGAAAGGTCATTCTTTTGGTCAGAGAAGGTCCCACCCCCATCCATCACTGTCAGCAGGCTTCTGTTGGCACCATTATTTAAGAGCAGTAGTGTGTGCACCATGTGTCCACTGTGTGCAATCACTTTGGATGGGGCCACTCAGGAACTACAGGCTCCCTGCCTTATCCACACTTATATAATAGTGAGGAGACAAACATTTTACTCAAGAAACTTGAGTAATGTCACTTAAGTATTTGAAACTGGAGTAACTGTCTGGGCATTATGATTTGACATTTATGTAATTAGAAGGATAAAACAAAAAAATGCACAAAATCTGGTATTTTCAAAGGATCAACCAACAATGAGAAAAACTAAATCATATCTGAAGGAGCAGTGCAAGAAACACAAATGTTCACATCATTTCATATTGTCAAGCTTTTGTCACTTACTGCATGTTCTTACTTATAGTTGAAAGAGTAATCAAAACTTTTACTCAAGCAAGAGTACTGTTACTTCAATAAAAATGTTACTCAAGTACTGTTACACTGTAAAAATATTACTCAAAGTAAGAGTACTGTTACACTGTAGAATATATTACTCAAGTAAGAGTACTGTTACACTGTAGAATATATTACTCAAGTAAGAGTACTGTTACACTGTAGAATATATTACTCAAGTAAGAGTACTGTTACACTGTAGAATATATTACTCAAGTAAGAGTACTGTTACACTGTACAATATATTACTCAAGTAAGAGTACTGTTACACTGTACAATATATTACTCAAGTTAAAGTAAAATTATGGGTCTGTAAACTATGCAAAGAAGAGTACCATCCATCTTTGTATACCTCAGACAAGGAATAAACCAATTGCACAAGTTACGCGTATTGCCTATCTAGCTAGTATAAGTCAGTATTCAATCTCAGATACACAAACAAAGCTTTGTGTAAATATGTTGAGACCAGAAGTGACATTCGGAAGCCATTTTTCAGACTGAGACCTTGGTCACTGATTGATTGAAATATGATTGGTGGTTGAAATAAGGAATACATTCACTTCTCTGTTATGAAATTTGTCTTCAAATTAGTCACCCTCGGGGACCCATCTCCAGATCTTGAGCTAAACTTTCTAGCCAAAATCTCATTTTCAATGGTCGCAGTACGTAAATCCCAAAAGATGCAATTATTTTCATAGAAACTTTTTTCGTGATGGACAATAACAATGATTTGTTGTCTTGACTAGATACCGAGTAATGCCATCGCAAATATCGCAGTATCAATCCGGCACCAGTGAGTTTTGTATTAAAATGCATTCTAGCTCTTATACTATAAAGAAATGTACCATCATTATCTTTGCTCCACCCCAGCTTGAGCTAATCTAAAATTTAAACAATTTAGTTTTAAAGTTTTTTGTTTGTTTGCTTGTTTGTTTGTTTTGGGGTTTTTTTTTACAGTGAATTAAAAGCAGCCAATTGTACCCAGCCAAAATGTTCTGACATTTCGACTTGACAACACACAGGCTGCTGACTATAGTCAGAGAAATGAGTGAATGACATGTGCGTTGATCAGCAGGTTTTGGGTTTGGTGAGGCATTGGTCACAATGATGGAGGCAGTGAGTGCTGATTACTGTACCATCATGTTCACATTATACGGGCAAGTGCTTCCATGTGTACACAGACATGCACAAGACCTAAGCCAAGCAAATCCAAATGATTGGCAAATAAACTCAGTATCATGTCTCATTAGGA
Organism: Periophthalmodon schlosseri; assembly: GCA_000787095.1. Lineage (NCBI taxonomy): Eukaryota > Metazoa > Chordata > Actinopteri > Gobiiformes > Gobiidae > Periophthalmodon > Periophthalmodon schlosseri. Next base: position 5,166 of record JACM01067681.1, on the reverse strand, counting down.
ACAAAGGAAGACGCACACGGAGTAGTACATCAGGCCAGTCATTTCTCATGGAAGTTGGCAGCTAGATTACCTCTTTTGCATGGCAGGCTGTCTTTGTGTCCTTTGGCAAGATTCTATGTGGGCAGAGATGTTTGCCTCATGAACTGGAGGTTGGTACAATCTCCCCTATTGCATATTGTGGTTGTGTGCTTAAGCGAGACACTTCACCCGCCTTGCATGTATCAATGTGTGGTTGGTGGGAGTTGGAAAGGCAGTTGAGGAAGCCACAAAATGGCGGCCTCATCTTGACCATACCCCATTCCAGCATGGACTATTGGAACAAAACCTACGAACAGTCAGAACTTGCATTAAAACCTTCCTCTGTTGACAGCAAAGTATAAAAGGTATAAACCATGGTAAAGCTGTCATTTAGCAGGAAAAAAATGATTGATTTTATTGTTTCTGTTGAACCAAATTCAGCACAAATCTGTTTCAAAATCACTACATTTGAAGCTTTATAAGACTTCAAAATCTGCAGGAACTTCTTTACTTTTTAATTTACTCTTTAAGTGCATTTTTAAAGGGGTACTTTAATATTTTTGCTTAAGTATATTTTTTCATGTGATTCTTTTACTTTTACTTACACTTTTTTTTTTTTTTACTCCGGTATCTATACTTTTACTTAAGTAACAAAAGTACTTCTTCCACCACTGGAAACAAGAGTGTCTTGAGGAAAGCCACCCAGACACAGGGAGAACATGCAAATCCACTAGCCACTAAACCACATGCCATAATTTGAGTGCAGAAATGATAAGAAGAAGTCTGAGGCTCAGAGAGGACAACTTTGTAAACAGGATTAATGAAAAACATTTTAATGAAGCAATACAGCTAGTTTTTGATAATATGGCTAAATTATTACATTTTCATTTTGCAAATAAATAAAAACGCCAACAGCTTTCACGTTCAAGTTTTTAGATTTAGATTTACTGATGCATAGGACCAAAGCAATGAAACACAAGCTGGTCCACGGTGTTATGCAAGTGTATCTGAGCAGAGTATCACATGGTCCAATTGTGCCGCCTAGTCCTGCTTTTACATGCTGTTTAGAATGTCGTTCTAAATTTGAAAAGAATTGTTATGAATGCACTAAGTTAGTTTAACATTTATTTTTTTTTAATCTGGATGAAAGAGACAGAGGATTTGTTGTAACCAAACCATGCTCGGGAGTTTCCTGAAGACACCATGATGTTTTGGGGAAGTCCCGGTGATTACAGTGGCGGCTTGCTGTCTGTGTGTATTGTGCGTGTATACAGAGGACTGGACACTGGGTGGGACATTGGGTGAGACACTGGGTGGGACACTGGGCGGGTGGGGGTCTTGTGAGTTTGTATGTAAGTGCATGTGAGGACCCTCCAGCAAGCAGCAGCAAACATCTATGTAACACAAAATCCTGAGGTTGTGTAAGGCCTTGTTTAGTCCTACAGTTACATAATCCTCCTGGGGCCTCTTCACAGTCTCAGGGGGCCCTTCACACACTACCGGTATTTGGAATTTGGAAGATGATTTTGATGACAACATGAACATAAATGTAGGATACTCAAATACTCAACTCCAGGTGGGGCTTGATTATGGTTGATAATGATAACAATTATTTCAGTCACAAGTGAAATAACAACTATTCAAATGATTTCGCCCCCAAAGAGTGTACAGAGCATTAGGGCTTTTAACTCCACTGATGAAATGAAACAAGCAGATGTATGTAGCACAAAGTCTATTATGAACGTAAGTAAAAAGTTTATTTATTTATTTATTTATTTATTTATTTTTTACAGGAACATTGAACAATTAATACATTAACCATAGTCCCTGAGGCAAGTTGGTGTAATTATCACAGTTAATCAATAACTGTACAGCCCTAACTCCAGACATGTGTTTGAACATAAAAGGAGGTAAGCAGTGCTATGAACCTAAGCTCACACTGAAACTGTGAAGAGAAGGGGCTGTCAGAGGAGAACTGCAGCAGTGCAGATCAGGTGCAACTTGTTTAGCCAATCTCAGCAATGATCTCACTATTTTTGGACATTTAGAGTTAAGTGTTGTCAGCTTTATGTCTAACTCATGGATCAATGACGGCTTACATCATACCAAATTAGTATACAATCCCTAACATTTCACCATACAATCCATAACACCGTCATGTTTCTGACAAATATCAGTCAAGAGTAAATCTATGGTCCCAGGCCCAAAATGATCAGAAAAAGTCTCACACATATTTATGAAGAGTACACAGTCATGTTGCGGTCCATCAGTGCAGGTTACAACAACAACAAAAAAAGTTTGTTGGACAAAATATTGTCTGAATTTGTATTTAACTGCCAGTTACATACAGGACAGTGAGCGCAGATATTGGAGCAATCGGTGCCATACTGGAGCTATCGTTTGGTCTTTCACTGACTTATAACAGGAAGGCCCATAACAACAGAAAGCTCCAAACACTTTAAAACTGATCTGGGAATTGAATGCATATTTCTTTTTTGAGTTTCCATGCTAAGTATGCAGAGGGCATAGTGAAACAGTCCATCAGGATGAATGTGGACCTCAGTAGATTGACATGTGCTTAGCGTGTTTGCTTCAGTCATGTGTCAGTCTGCAGTCCTCAGCTCATTCATTTACATACTTTCACACAATGGGACAATACTGGCAATGAGGGCAGGGCCATATTGACAAAATAGTCAATTTCCTTTTTTAAAATAATATTATTGCATCAGAATGGTGCTAAAACATGCTGTAAACACCTCATGTTTATGTATTTTTATTTCTATCCTGGTCTTTTTCTTGCCTTTTTAATAAAGACAAAATACTCCATTTTCTAATTTAGCATATCTCAGAAAAAAAGAACATTGCAGTTTACATATCCCCAATCTTTACTGGCAATATGGCAGTGCTGTGGTATTAAACATCTCTGTACCCTGTGAATGGTCTGTACCAGATGTTTTTGTTTGTTTGTTTAGTTTTTTGGTTTTTTTTTATTTAATAAAGTCAAATGTGTCTTGCCCCAGTACAGATATATTGTATAAGCAGCTCTTGAGGTTAAAATAAGCTGTGTACTGCTGTGTGATGTAATTAAAAAGCATTTTATTGTACAATAATCAGGAAGCGCACTGTTAGCATGATAGTTGTTGTTAGCATTACTGCACTGGTCTCTGGAAGTTGTGAAAAGCACTTATAAACTTGTGGTGAATAATTAGCATGCTCTGAAGTGAGGAATAACTTTGGAGCACTGCAAATGAACTTGTTCTGTTTTTCACATTTTTAACACAGTAAAAATCAGGTACAGCACCGTTCGTGAATTTGCACTTAAACAATTAGAAACAATCTACACTGCAATTGGATTTTCATCAAATATTAACCTGATATGTATTGACACTACACTCCTCACTTACTGCACTATCTCCCTTCTAATTGTGGATACATTTGGCAGGACGACCAGGGTCATTTTCAAACCTACATGTAGAGACAGAACCTAAGACGATAACTATGTCCCATCTGCTGCAGAGAGAGCCCCAGAGAGCTCAGGACTCCAGCCGGTCTGCTCCTGGACGCATTATTAGATCACAGCCACGGTCCCGGGTCTGACCTGGACACATTAGCCCAGGAGAAGAGGGGGCATCTGGGGAGGGCATTTGGACAGGAGAAGTATACACATGAAAGGAGTATAGGGTTGTGTGCAGGGCCGGTTCTCTCTATTTTTAAACTCTTTGCAAAAATGTCTGCTGTCAATACGACACATTGTGCTTGTGTCTCTATAGTTATAATCTCTGACACCCACGGATCATTATGTTACAATCTGGACATTTTAAATTGCAATATTCATCTAAAATGAGTCATCCTACATCACCCATGCCCCCAAATGACAGTTCTCTATAAATATACAAAAACACGTGCAGTAGTGTCATTAGCGGGATGCACACCGATTGTAATGTGATAGTGCTCTGAAGGGGGAGTGACTTAGCGCGGAGACCAAAGGGAGGGGAGACTCAGAGCATCAAAAAACAAAAGATAATCTTATAAAACATGTTAATATATTGTTTTCTGCCAATATAGCATTTTCAAAACATTAAAAGGAAACATGGTGATCTAAATATGTTATGTGTTAACAGTTAATACCCCATAGAAGTAAAATACTCCCTCTTTAATACCCCATAGAAGTAAAATACTCCCTCTTTAATACCCCATAGAAGTAAAATACTCCCTCTTTAATACCCCATAGAAGTAAAATACTCCCTCTTTAATACCCCATAGAAGTAAAATACTCCCTCTTTAATACCCCATAGAAGTAAAATACTCCCTCTTTAATACCCCATAGAAGTAAAATACTCCCTCTTTAATACCCCATAGAAGTAAAATACTCCCTCTTTAATACCCCATAGAAGTAAAATACTCCCTCCTTAATACCCCATAGAAGTAAAATACCCCCTCTTTAATACCTCATAGAAGTAAAATACTCCCTTTAATATCTCTGTAATTACTGTGTCTATCCACATGAAACAAAAACTGGCACAAAGTTCAACATCTTCTCTGCCAGTATAAATATTTTTTTTCTCAGTAACCAAGGAAACTGGTGCCATTATTCAAAGACGTGATTGCTGTCAGTTGAAAGGACTTTAAGACATAAGATTAATATGACAAGTTTGTGGAGCCGATCCCAAACAAATAACGATGAGGTTCAACGTTTGTTGATCATAAGTTTGGATATTTCTTTCAAAAACAGTGAATCTCCCATAGAGTTATATAGACCCCTGTCCTCCATCTGAAATGATGACATCATGAAAATTGTAGAGCGTGAATGCAATCTATTCTTCTAAAATAATCCAATCTATTCTTCTAAAATAATCCAATCTATTCTTCTAAAATAATCCAATCTATTCTTCTAAAATAATCCAATCTATTCTTCTAAAATAATCCAATCTATTCTTCTAAAATAATCCAATCTATTCTTCTAAAATAATCCAATCTATTCTTCTAAAATAATCCAATCTATTCTTCTAAAATAATCCAATCTATTCTTCTAAAATAATCCAATCTATTCTTCTAAAATAATCCTAACACTAACATTTGTGCTGCATCTCTCAGTGTGTACAAGTACCTCCAGCACACCCCAGCTCTGTGACGCCTCTGACCCAGGAG
>KN471447.1:22042-37254 GCA_000787095.1 Periophthalmodon schlosseri | reverse complement strand
GAATGAAACAAAACACAACTCCAGGTCTGTTTGTGATGAGGAAACAACATTAGAACTTAGATCAGAAAACAGTGTAATATGGGCTCTTTAATTTGTCATTATATAAACAAAGCGCACAACAAATCTTATAGGATTTGATTAGCTAGTTCTAAAATGCGGGTACAGTGCATGTTTAAGTTATGGGCCACTTGAACCCATAGATTTTTTGTGGAAGAGGAAACTTGCAGACATAAGGGCTGGATCCCAGTTCTGCTTTCTTGCTTTCTAGACTTGATTTCTCCTTACTTAGTTTAGTTTATTCCAAAATATACAGTAAAAACATTAAACATAGTTAAGTAAGTACATTTTTTTCAAATGAGACACCCCTGAAGAAGTCCTTAACTTATAAATGGAGCCCGCAGCTTGACTGTAAACCCCGCCCACCATGTAAAGAGGGCCATAAAGGAGAGACACGGGTTGTTCCAATTGGCTCCCTCATCTCAGGCGTCTTTGTTTGGCAGCAGAGGAATCAAGGAAGCAAGGTAGCAAGGAAGGAGGTAAGTGAACAGAACTGAGACATGGCCAAGGAGAATATACAAACACAGTAGTAGAAATGTACAGTTTTGTCCAGGGAATGAACTTGGGATGTTTCAGTTTCAAGGCAAGAGTTGCAACTACTAAGCCACAGCGCAGTTCACAAAGTGTCAAAATAAGGAAGTAGAAAAATACCACATGAATAAACTAGCTATATTAGATTTTCCATTACCTCAGTCTGTCCAGGTTACGTTAGCATTTCCAAATAGAGAGTGTTAATGTAAGTTTTCCATGTGTTGTACCTTTGTGAAGTTCCAGCGCTGGATAAAATGTCTGGCTACGTCCCTCGCCGCTCTCCCATGAACCACAGAGGCGATGTCGTGCCATGGCATCCTGGGCGTAGTGTATCTGTCAATAAAGTCTAAAAAAAAAAAGTAGTCCCAAGTAAGTACAAAACAAATATGAAAGTCAATTAAAGTTAATTAAGTGTGCAAATAATATTAATGAAAATAAATGGGTTCAGGAAATCCGTGAGTACAATTAGGTGCAGAAGGAGTTTAACGTCTTACATCAAAAGATCCTGTACCTGATTTTTTTCCCCATGTATTTGAGCAAATTGTGTCTTGCCCCAGTACAGATATATTGTATAAGCAGCTCTTGAGTTTAAAATAAGTCTGACACATGCTGTCTTCATCTAATTATAAAGCGTGTTAGCATGCTAGTTGTTGTTAGCTTTATCGTCACAACAAATCTCCGCTTTCTTGTGAAAAACGCTTATAAACCCATCGTTGTGAATAATTAGGATGCTCAGAATGCATAATGTAAGTGAGGAATAACTTTGGACCACTGCAAACTATCTAAAATGAACTAGTTCTGTTTTTCACTCTTTTAAGACATTAAATAGGTCAAAGGAAAGTGTCCAGTATTTGTCAATTTTTTTTGTTTTTAGTTTATTGGTTAATTTTAACAGAGACCACGTGCAAACACATTAATCTCATAAAAAGAAGAGATGCTTTACACCAGATTTAGCTAGTTTCAGGTTACAAACAATTAAAATACATCTAAGCATCCATCCATTTTCAGTCAAACCATGCATTCTCCCATTCTTTCATTTAAAAACATCACACTCCACATTTCCACATTTCCACATTTAAAATTACTCAAATATTATGTCAAAATTTACCATATAAAAAATGAATGGGAAAGGGTAAAAATCAGCCAATAAGAAAACAGATTAAGAGTATGTAATTTAATAAGGAGAAGGAGCTCTAATGTTTTTGCTTGGTTTTTAACACAATTTCTCTCTACAGAAATGTGTGTTGCGTTCAAGTTAAAAATAAACTAAATTTAATTACTAATCTGTGTTGCTAGTTGTATTAACCAGGGCTTGTACAGTGGGTGTGTTGTTTTGCTTTGTTTAAGTTTTGTACCGTCAAATGGCTTCTCCAGCTGAATCCAGTCCTTGTACACAAAGTTGCAGTAGTCTTTTCCATGCCAGAAGCGTGTATTTCCTTGAAGCTCGCCCACTCCAGTTTTTAAGCTTTTTACCGAACCGCTCCCTTTGAAAACACAAAGCACAATATTAATACTTCATATTTCACCTAGGCCTGTCATGATAACACATTTTGAAGCAGAAAATATGGCTACAGAGAAATACAACGATAAACGGTAATATTGAAACTACTTTTTGCCACTGACACAGTAACCCAAAAGCAGGATAATCCCAGTAAACCAATTTTTGTGGACAGTATAATTAAAAGACATAAGCTGCAGCAAATAAATAACAGAATGAAGAACTAATTGGCCATAGAAGTTACTTATTCAACCCTCTACTGGTCAAATTGTACAATATTTTAACTGAAATAACCGAAATATCCCCACTTTTGCAAAAAAAAAAAATGTGCACACGATAAATATTGAGCCCCAAAAATATTGTTCCAGCTTTCATATGTTGAATAAGTCGATATAGTGATTATTGTGACAGAACTGAACCCTCTTCCCATTCAATTATATTAGAGGGAACTGGAACTACTGCTATTAATATCACCGCTATCCAAAAACTTTGACTTTGCGGAAAAGAATAGACTCCAAATAAATGTGGAGGTTATGCAAAATGTGGCATTAATAACAGTGGAATGTTGTAGTTTCAGTATTATCATTTATTCTCTATATTTTCTTTACATTTAAAATTGTCTGATGACACAGTTAACATATCTTACCTGTGCTGTCCACGCTGCTCACACTGTCTGCGTGCTGTACTGTGTGTCTGTGGATGTGCCTGTAGATAGTGAAGCGGGACTTTCGAGTGCGCCCGATCCCCTTCAGTTTGGGTAACTCCACGTCAGCGGGTGGGGGGGTCCCGCGCCCATTCGTCTGCGGAACCACCTCAAATGTGGGCCCGGCTTTGGTGGACGGAGTGCCGGTGTGGCCAGTCTTGGGACATAAAAACAAAGAAATTGAAATTAGAGCTGTACAGATATATTGTATAAGCAGCTGCTCTCGAGGTCAAAATAAGTCAGCTGTGAACTGTCTACTAGGCCTGTCTCAATAAATACTATATCAACTTATTGTTCAATACATAACAGATGGAACAATTATTTTTGGGGGTCATTATTTATCTTTGTGGAAAAATGTTGGTTATTTTTCTGTACTACGATGAGATTTTAGCTGTAGAAGTTTGATTTATGACCTTCTATGACTCATTATAGATACAAACCAACTACTTAAGTGATGCATTCTGCCATTTATTCATTGCAGTTCATATTTTTTAATGATATCGTACGTTTAGAATAGTTTTTGGGGATAATTTTGCTTCATGGTTTGGTTTCAATATTATCGTTTATCGTCTATATTTACTGCAGCCATATATCGCACTTCAAAATGTGTTATCGTGACAGACCTATAGTCTACATCTAATAAGTGTTTTATTGCCAGAGTATCAGGAAGTGCACGCTTAGCATGCTTGTTGTTAGTTTTTCCATGACGGCAAAGTCTGCTCTGGCTTCTGAAAGTTGTGGAAAGTGCTTATAAACTCATAGAAGTGAATAATTAGGATACTTGGACAACTGCAAACAGTTTCAAATAAATTGTTTTGTTTTTCATATTTTTAAAACAGTAAAGATCAGATACAGGCCCTTTAATTATGCTGTTACTGTATATTTTTTGATAAACTAAACTAAAGACACACAATAGGTAACTAACTTGCCTTTAATAATTAACTCTAAGGAATCAAGATAATCAAAGTTGTTTGAAAATGGTACATAAGGACATGGTGTGTTGTGATTTAGGACTCTTGGCTCTATGAAGCTGAAGCACCATTTGTTCCACCCCCTGGGCAACTATCTGGAACTGAAAAGAGTTTTATTTCTTCAACTCTCGATACTTTTTGGAAATCCAATTTTGGGGCAAATTGTCCATAAATCCCAAAGCAAAAACTACACCAACTACCCAGAAGTAATCGTACGTGTCAAACTTTCTTACTTTAAACTGCAACCCTCTCACTGTCAAAGCGCTTTGAGTGTCCTGAAGGTAGAAAAGTGCTGTATAAAAATGTGACCATTGACCATTTACCATTTTATAATTGTTCCTCGTCAGTGAATGAGTGTGATTGGACGAGGGCAATATATTAAATTATGACATTGTGAATACTGTTTTTAAGAATACACTGTTTATGTCCAAACTGGCCAAGTCCTTGGGCTAGACACTAAACCCACCTTGCTTCCAGTGTCTGCGTACACTGATGTATGACTGTGTGTGTGAATGGGTGAGTGGGTCCTTGATGTAAAGCGCTTTGACTGCTTTGAAGGTGGAAAAGTGCAACATAAAAATGTGGCCATTTACCAAATGTGACCCTATAGGCAGCAATTTTCCAACTATGGTAAGTGTCAATTTAATCCACATTTCTGTTCTCCTTTAGGCTAGTCCTCATTTAGAACCGCTATAGCAAGAGTGAAGACCTGGTTTAGCCCAGGTCCTGTTTTAGGCCTGGTTTAAATCTGGTGGTTCTCAGAAGACCAAGACTTAGGTGGTGCTTGGCGTGAAGAGTTAAAGAAACCACTGGTATAGGCCATAGTAAAATGCTTGTGTTGAGTGAAGGGGATCAGACCTGCTCCAGTGCCACAGATCTGGTCACACTGCCCACATCAGTGAGCCGATGCTCCCTGTCGTCCCAGCGACCGTACGCCAAATCGATCCCACCCACAAACGCCACGGACTGATCGATGACCACGATCTTCTCGTGATGGGCCCACAGATACACGGAGGAGGAGACGTGATCCGGGTGCCGCATCACCTGTACAACAAAACGGATACAGTACTGAATACCATGGCAGAGGATACGCTTACAATAGTATTAAAAGTGGACAAGATTGTATCAGAATGGTTTAACAGTTTATACATCTAATGCACATAGCCAGATTTCAGTTACTTTCATTTTACATTATCTTTAAATTGCATTAAACTCTATGCTATTCACAATTAATACAATATTAACATAGGTTTTTAATAGTTTGTGTAATCCCTATGAATAAAGATTCATAACAAAAGAAAAAATCAATTCTGTCAATTGTACAAAAGTTTGAAGAGTGAAGACGTTTCGCTGCTCATCCAAGCAGCTTCTTCAGTTCTTCTTCAGTTGCTGGTGGACGCTGCCTTATATCTATCTGAAGGGAGGAGCTAACCACACTGAAACTAACACACCTATTTGTTTGTCTGTTTGTTAGCTACGTCTATTGAACTACACAAACTGCGAACTGCGTCTGAGTCATATATTGCATAATCGTTCAGGCCCCTAAGGGCTTCCCTCACACCTATTAGCATACCGGCTATCACTATTGTTGTCGATGTTTTGTTTTACGCCTGAGGATGGAGTTATAAATAGGAGATAAAGCATGTCTAAGGCCCCCACTCCTGTTCAAAGATGGATTGTCTTTCCTAACAAAAACTGCCTCTTAAACTCCCCTCTCAAACGGTGTCTGTGTAATCCCTCAGTCGTCCAGGTCTGATCCATAGTAAAAGCCTAAAGTAAATCTGGACAACTGGTCAACTGGATCCAAGCCGCTTCTTCAGTTCTGGTCAGTTTGCTGATGTACACTGCCTTATAACTATCTGAAGGGAGGAGCTAACTACACTGAAACTGTGAACAGCTTTTGTTTACAGTTTCTGTTTGTAGGCTCGGTCTATTGAGCTACACTAAGTGTCCACTGTGCCTGAGACATACTTAGCATATCCATACACCTCTTAATGGGTGTTTCTCTTTTTGTCCAGTTGACAGATTTACTTCCCTCTCAAACCATTTCTTTTCTTTGGCTAAGATCTGTACCTCAGTATCTTCAAAGTAGTGATTAGTGGCTTTGAGATGGAGATGGACAGCAGATTGGGGTCCGGAGCTGCTCTCGCGATGGTATTCTTTCAATTGTTGTATCAATGAGGTAAAGCACCAACAAGATATTTATGTCTTTATTATGTCTTTATTGATTGTTGAATATTGCTAATTCCCAATATATATATCTTTAGAATGTAAATTACATCTAGTTTTATACTGTTGTGAGTTAATTTGACTTTTACTTTACTGCATTCAGTAATAAAGTCCACTTAAATTCCAGTTGAATTCCAGTCAAAAAGACATGTTGAATTTTGGTCCTTATCAAGTAAATAAATTATATGTAATGTAGCATAACAGTTATATAACAGTTAAAGGGAAATACTATAGCACTTCATAGCAAATGTTCCAAGCAAATGTGTAATGCGTTTTTTTGCAGAAGAAAATAAACATTGAATTTCTTGAGCGATACATTTTAAACCCACCTTTATGTTGGGATGAAAGTGCATGAGCGTCCTCTTGCTGTACCCGGAGTTGATACCCAAAGCGAGCTCCACTTCCTTGTACAACATCACAAAGATACGCACGCCCTGACGCTATGGAAACACAAAAACCACTCATATTAATCCGACTTTTATTGAGCAGCAATTATGACTCATGCAAGTGGGAAGCTATAAAAAGAATGACTAATTCCAAATAAAAATGTGTGAGAATATTTAAAAAGTGAACAGTTGTAGTACTAGTTGGATTTTGTAAATGTATTATGTCTTTGATTTAAATTACAAATATTTTTCAAAGGTGGTGTGTTTTCTTACTGCTTTGCGTTCCAGGATACAGTCAAGTCTCCACCTGTTTCCCTCCACCACTGGTCTTTTTAAGAAGATTTCTGGACTTAACCTACCACACAAAACACAAAAATGCAATTATAATTATCAATATATCTATGGTGAATGAATTTAGTATCATTATTCATGTCATGTCATATATAGGACAGCAGTAAAAGACATGATGAATAGTTGCAGTCTCACAGGTCCCTCATTTCTACCATACCACCGGCTCATGTTACAGAAGCTCTCATCTGATTGGTTAACACTATACGCCTTTGATTACAGCCTGTAACACTTCCGGACTTCCAAATTCAGTGGTCACACATCTGTGACACTTGGACTTCCTCCAACTTCCGCCAACACATTTGGCTGAGAGAGACCGTAAATTATAATGGTCCTAAAAGCTACAGTATGGAACTTTCTGGAGGTGGCATGTCCACTCCATGATTCTACGGAAATAAAAAGTTAAAACCAAATTTCTGAACAGTCTTGAAGATAGATAGGATATAGCAAAAGGAAGAACATAATAAGAGTCAGGTTTGTGGAGATGCAAGCCTGCTCACAATGAGGATGCATGTTTGTTTTTTTTAGTGCAATAAAGTCAACCAAAATTGAAAACAAAACATGCTTTTATAGTAGTCAATTTTTTGTTAAAGGTTACATACGGCTGCTTTAAATGATAATGTTGTTAGAGTAAACATGTTGTTATCTACGCTCCAATAAGGAGATGACTATTTCTTGCAAGGTTATTCACAAAATTTAGTACTGCAAATTAAATCTTATGGCAAATACCTAAACAGTGTTAAACAGTTAAAACAGTGAAACACCTAAACACGATTATTTCATCTGGAACTCACTATACTATAATTTGTCAAGAGTTATTTTGCAGTTTACACAGAATTATTTAAATGACATAATATAGGCATTTCAGTTTGCCAGAAAAATAGACCAACTTTCCATTTATTCCCTGGTCTACAAAGAGTCCTTCCTCAAAATTGCAGGAAAATCTGACAGTCCCATTTTTGGTTTGGCTGTTAACAGTAAAAATGACAAGCGAAAATGGCCAACACTAAGCAAAATAATTAAAGAAAAACAAAAAGAAAAACCTTCTTAGCAATTTGTTTCATTACTTTTACCGTGCATTTTATGATCTAATAACTTGAATCTGGCATTGCTGACTAAATCTACCATAGACTGTATAAAGAAGTGGACTAAGTGAGTGTGACGTCGCCCATAGCGCTCAGCTCCGGTCAAATGAAGCTCATCGAGGCTGGAGCGGTTACGGGGCGAATCTGGAGCCAGGTTCCATATTAGAAATTCCGACTGCGAGTATCATAGCAACCAAAGAGCCAATCCGGAGCAAGACCATTGAAGGTAACGCCCCTTCTCGCCCACAACCCCGGTTTAGCAAGAAGCAGGCACTTAGCAACGTTGGCATTCAAACCTGTTGCCAACTCTAGTGGGAGTGACCTCGGGGAAAGAAGGTGCCTGATTTGTCTGTTATTAATGTTCATATCTTGATTTATGGACACAATAGTGAAATAAAAATACCAGGATCACGTAGGCGGGTTAATCACAATAGTGAAATAAAAATACCAGGATCACGTAGAGCGGGTTAATACAAACATTTTAAGGTCAGAATGACGAGGCTCACTGCAGCAGTTACAGAGAGAGGGGCGACGGTTTTCTGATGTAAAATGAATTGGAGCCAGAGTCGATGGAGCCAGAAGCTAGCACATTAGCGATGTCCATTTATATATAAAGTCCAGGATCTAGCCTAAGGATTTCTTCCTCCATTGCCTTCACTTTGCTTCATAAAACATGCAAACATGACTAAGCATTTTCTGGATCATCTGACACAAAAAACAATGAGACCTTATGGGAGAAACTTGACCCTTCGAATGTAAATGAAAACTTAAGTGTTGAGCCCCTACACTGTCATCTCAGGCCACAGAAAAGAGTAATAACACAGAGGGAGGAGTGTATTGTGTTCTTCTTTTGTGCTTGTGCGTTGAGGCTGTGTGAATGGGGCGTAATAGGAGCTGTGATAGGGTCTATTTGGGTTGGTAAAGAGGACGGACATATCGTAACGTGGGAGGGTTGGGTTAAGGCGCTAAAGACTCAGCTGTTTTTCAGGCATGCCTCACTGCAACTGTCTGCAACTGTAAACAGCACTCATGTTTGGTATGTGTTATGCTCTAGTTTTGTTCTGTATCTAAGACAATAGAGATAACGGTAAATATGGAGAGTTTAAAAGTGTACAGATATTTCTCAATAAAAAATTAATTCAATTTCTAGGTTAAGTTTGAACATTTTATATCAACGTGTTAACATGTTTAACTGAGGTCAATTTGGATGTCTAAAGTGGCTTACACTGTTCGATTTTCGGGTTGATTTTGACATGAATTTTAGCCGCAAGACAATTTTTAAATCCGGCTGAGTTTCTGCTCCTCCATGCGTCAGTGTCGTGCAGTGTCCGGGGGGTTACCAGCTGCAATTACCCGCTCACGATGAACACACAACAGCTGATTGTTGTAGTCGCAGGGATATCAGACATATTTGATATTTGTCGTGAGTCATAGGATCCAAGAAGCCGATTGAGAGCAGTGTGTGCAGGTGAAACACAGCTGCAGGCGACATAAACACGGCTCCGGTGGCTGGAGCGAGCCGCAGAGGTGAGCTGGGGCAATAAAGCGCCTCTGACACGTCTCTGATCAAATCACCACACGCACGGGAACCAGTGAAGTTTGATGAGAAAAGCCTCAGACTTTAAGCTTAAGATAACAGTGCCAACACTTTGCTAACGTTCCTCTGTGATGTTTTGGGAGCTTAAACGCATCACTCCGAACAGTGTGAGCAGGTCAGTATATATATAATTTGAAACGTCTTCAAATCGTACAAAATCGCACAGTGTAAGCCCAGTTTAAGGCCTTTCAGTATTTTATAGACCATTACAAAACAGCTACAAACAATTTGTATTATTAGCTACATTTGTCACAGAAAGAAATGCATCTCAGATAAAGGAATGTTTACAATTGTTAAAATTTAGAGAAGAGTAGAACCAAAAATCTCATCCCATTTCAATGTCATAATTTTAATATTTCCAAAATGGCAAAAAATAGTATTAGCAACCTGCAGCATGTTTTAACTTAAGAAAATGCAACAGCAAAAGCAAACAGAACCTGTAGATTACCAGGCTTCTTATTTTCATGCAGTGACCAAACTCACCACCAGTCTGTGATGAAGATCTCCTCCTTCGCTTCCTCCAAAGCATCTGCCACGTCCTCCATATAGGTTTTGCCATTGACATACCTGCAGGGAAGGAACAATAACTTCAGTGTGACCTGTACAACAGTATTAACCTCGAGTAAAAGTAACTAAAGCAGTTGTTCAAAATGGGTCACACAGACTGGCTCTTCAGGCTGAGTCATTATTCTCAAACCACAAAGCCCCCAGCAAGAGACAGACCCATTTGTTTTATGACTTTGAATGCACTTTCTTCTCCTAAACGGTGCGCTATTAAACTTTTCTGGTAGAGAGTCGATCATCTGCTTGTCTCCATGGAGATGCTATTGCTTTACCTGGAATGTCCCACTGTATGGCAGTCACTACAAAAGTTACATAATGCAAGTTTAAAGGGACAATATTACGCTACTTTCTGATCTATGTTATAATGTTCTTTCCACATCAAAAACAGACCTGGAGTTTTGTTTTGTTTCATTCACACATGTTTAACACACAAATCCTGTATATTTAGTTCTTCTTTCAAACAGAAAACACTCTGTTCCACCTTGTGATGTCATATGGTAATACAGGAAGTTCTCCATTGTATTTTTAAATTCCATACACCTTCACTAGAATCATCTGGATAATTTCAGCCCTGGAATGTTAACTTGAAAATTACCGCTTGATGACATTACAACAGAAGCATTTTGAGCTTCAGAGATAGTTGGCCTAATAATACAGGACTTAAACATGTGTGAATGAAACAAAACACAGCTCCAGGTGTGTTTATGAGGAGGTAACAACATTGTAACATGGTTTTAAGCTCATAAGAGTCAATTTTGCCAAATATAGGACTTTTAAAAGTATGTGTTTGGATTTTTCTTTTTATAAACATGACCAATCTGTCTCCCAGATATGAAGTAAATTACCAAATTAAATATTTATTCTAACCATTTTAATGTGAATTTATATTAAAAAAAAGATTTTTGGGGGAATTTGGTTTTCAAGCTATATTCCAATCAGAGCAGTAGAAATAGCTCTGGGTTGCCAGAACGATTACATTTTGTCCCCTTTTGTCCTTTTCTTTTTTATCTGACTCAGAGAGGTAGTTTAACCGGCTGTAACATAATACAGTGCAGTACAAAGATGGTTTCAATGATATACCAGGATGTGCCAGGTGAGGGGGAGAGGTGGCAAAACAAGATCTGTTTGCTTGTAAAGACGCCAGAAAAACACAATACCCACAATACATACTTCTATAGTAGCCGATGCAGTGTAAAACAAATATATTTTTTCACATAATGACCACCTGTTTGGTAGATCACAATTAGAGGATACACAATTTTATATGTGGTATTTTATATATTTACCATTTGGCCGGGATATTTTCTTGTTCTTGTGCAAAAGAGCTGAATCGATGATCTCGGAGAAAAGCTTTCCCATGATTTCGGACAAAGTTTTCAATGCTTTGTCCCCACCAGCGCGCGTGTCTGAAGCTGATGCACTTGAACACCAAAGTCCTGAAAAATGAATAGTATAAAAATGATTATTCATAATTATATATATTTTAGAAACAATTTAACCGATTCAAAATGAGACAACAGGTGCGAGTACTTGTGGCAGATTTTTACGGTACTGATATTCGATACTAGTCTAGACATTAAAATAAATATGCATGAGAATTGCTTCACATTGGGTCTAAAGGGCGAACAGAACACCTACACAGATGAGTCAGTGCAAAATGTTGCTGAAGGAATTTTGAATTAAAACAATGTTGCCCTAACATGTCTAAAATGGACACCCAGCCTTATTTTTGCACTTTTATTAGTACTGATATTTGCATAACAGTATCGATACCCACATTTTGTCAGTATCGATATATCGGTACTTCGATGTATCCATACTCCCATCCCAAATGTGGAAGAATAGTTAGTGCTTAGACTATGCTCTTGTTTGCTATGCAGACAAATGCCGGGACAGTATTTTCACCTTGAGAGGCTGTCGATGCGGACGCCATGTTTAGTCTCTGTGTCTTTGGAGTCCATTTTGATGCTGAACTCTTTGTCCAATAAAAGCACAAACGATATGGCCCCAGAATCTGGCTTCATGTACAACAGAAAGGAATCCTTCACCACCAACCACCTGCAAAACACACACTGGGATTATTACTTACAATACTGAGGAGCATAAAGACGCAGTACTAAATGTAAAGAAACAGTAAAAATGTTTAAATGAAGGTTAAAGATACACTATGTAACTTTTCTGATGATCCCTCCGCCACCTGTTTGCCTCCCTAGAGATGCCATTGCTTTGTCTTGACTTATTTATGTAGCGTTTATTCAATTATAGGTGTTTTTATTAAAAAAAAAAAAAATTTAAAAATCCTTGAAAAATATGCATTCTTACTGGGAGCGGGACTGCCTCTCCACAGAGCTAACCTGTGACTTGGCCTGGTGGTGCCCCCGATTGTGTCCATGGAGATGGTGCGGAACATATTGTCCAGCTAAAGGAATAACTTACTCTTGGGGAAAGGTCGGTGGTGGATTTCTACCAGAAAATTTACATATTGATCAACAGTTGCTACACAAAAATAAATCTACCTATTGACCTTATTCAGCCCCGGCCCCTTTTGCCGTAAACGCTCCCAAACTGCGCTTTCTTTGTGATGGCACTTCCAGTTAAGTGGGAATCCCATCCATTTCAATGTAGAATTTGGGAAAAGTTTTGCAGCTAAAATCTGATATAAGTAGGTTTATTTGTGTAAAATGTTCAATGTTCATGTGACCAACAAGTGAACACTGCATTGATTCTCTGGGAGGCTTTAAAACGGCTTTGTAGTCCCTATAGAACTTATTTGCCCCATGCAAAATAAGACAACCCGCATGACGATGGCTGCGCCCACGGCAACATCCGGAATAAGGCGAATACCATTCTGCAGCATTTTTTTTTTTAAGATATAAATAACTGACTAATTCATGTGGTCTGGAGCCAAACAAAACTTTAGTGCTTTTTAAATAAACATTTTAGCAATAAACGACTGATTTATTATAGCATCCATCACCTATAGCGTTTTTATAGCACTGTTTAACCGCATTTTGTCCTTTTATGACTTTCAAATGTTTGCTCAGATGAACCATGCTGTATTGTTTTGAAGGGAAGCGTGTAGGACGAGTCCGATCACAGGGAGGTAGGTGGATGGCACAGTGAACAGTGTGGGACTCTGCATGTTGTCTTCGGATAAACAACAAAACAACGGCTCACATAAGAACTTGGCTGGGAGAACTAGGACACGTACAACAGCATGATTCAAGTGTTATCTGAAACCACCATTTCAATCAGAAAGTTAAGGGATAAAAGCAACGGATTGTCCATATGATACTATGTTAAATGTTTATAGTAAAAATGTATTCCTTATGGTCCTGCTGTACTGTACCCATTTCCAAGCTGTTAAGTAAACAATATAATACAAGACCGTGACAGCTGCCAGAAATAAATACTGAAATAAAAACAAAAAATACATGACTAAACATCGAAAAGTGGTCTATACTTAAAGCACACAAGAGTAAATTTTGTGTAATGTAGGACCTTTAAGTCATGTTAGAACGTTGTTACCTCATCAGAAACATACCTGGAGTTGTGTTTTGTTTCATTCACACATGTTTGAATAATCCTGGTTTGTCAATCTATCTACATCTCCAAAAACACTCTGTTCAACCTTGTGATGTCATGAAGCGGTAGTTTTCAAGTTAGCGCTACCTTTTACCTTTTGTTCAGTAGAGACTGGCAATTCCCAGGCTGAAATTATCCAAATGATTCCAGTGAAGGTGTATCACAGTGGAGCACTTCCTGTATCACCACATGACGTCACAAGGTGGAACAGAGTGTTTCTAGTTTGAGAGAAGAACTCAGCCTAAATATGCAGGGTGTAATTAAAAACCAGGTATGTTTTTGATGAGGAAACAACATTATAATAGACAATAAAAATATATCAGAAAATAGCATAATACGGAGCCTTTAATCGTTATAGCACCTTAATTTGATCTTTATAATAAAAGCTAGCTCCTTTGGCTCTATCCTGCAATAAATACTCTAATTTTTGACAAATTTCCTGTGTTTTGGAACTATGCCAAAAAACATTAACCATTTCTAAACCATAAAGGTTACCGCACACTACTGCTAGGAATTCCCAATAGGTTTTATGAGACACTGGTGACCCTGTGAAGGCAGTAACTGTAGCTGCAGGTTAGTTAAAAGATAATCAGTGATAGAAGTGAAAGTAGCAGAGCAGTGGCAGTAGCAACAGCGGCAGCAATAGTAAAGTAATAACTAACCAATATTAACGTCCCCCCCTCCTCCTGTTTTGCAAAATGTGTCTTGCTCCAGTGGAGATATATTGTATAAGCTCATGAGGTCAAAATATGTCCGCTGCGTGCTGTCTGCATCTGTTGTTCAGTAATCAGGAAGTGCACATTAGCTTGGTAGTTATTATTAGCTTTACTGTGAGGTCAAAACTCCACTCTGGTCTCTGAAAGTTGTGAAAAGCACTTATTAACTCATTATGGTGAGTAATTAGGACGCTCTGAATGCGTAAAGTAAGTGAGGAATAACTTTGAACCACTGCAAACTGTTTAAAATGATGTTTTTAAGACATTTTTAAACAGGTACGGCTCCTTTAAGCAGCAACAGCATTGTGCAATTCTGAATATGTCTCCACACTCTTCACGCCAGTGCCCCATAGCTTCAGACATTTTCTTTCTACACTTTTTACTTGTATCACTAAAATATAATTACCGTTTGGACCAGCGGTAGCAGGCCTGTGTATGACCACAGCAGTTCATGCCCGGTATGCGGTGTCCTCCCGACCGCTTGTAAATCATCCCCTCCCTGGAGACACGCAGGGAAAAAAGACAAATATTTACCAAAAAAATAAAAATCAATTACTCTTAAGAGATTACAATGTTTTCACAGCTGGTTTAAGAATTCAAAACAAAAATATAGCCAAAATACGCACAGTCCTTTAGGTCCCAAGTCGTGAATGAAAGACAGCTGGCTCACGTCTATAAACTCCATCTGAGAATTAGACAGGGATACACACATGGCATTCACAAACAGACGGCTTAAGAGACATTTATCAGCTCATAAAAATAAATCTAACTATTAATTCATGTGCAATTTAATATGTGGCCCTGGCAACTCTACGATATTTCAAGGGAGAGGTGTTGTTGTCTAGTGGGGGTAACTCAAATAAATCTACAATATTTTTTTATTGAGCAGAATAGGTCTCATATTTTATAATTAATCTTAACTATTAATTTTATTTTATTTTA